>JAHBCN010021294.1:0-14220 GCA_019359885.1 Listronotus oregonensis | reverse complement strand
TTTTTATATTTTTAATAAATAAATTACAAATAATAAAAAATAAAAACTTTTATTTAAATTTTTAATTATAAGGAAAAATAGGTTTTAAGCAATAAATAAAACTAAGTATTTGATTGTAAAATAAAAATCATTTTTCAAAAAAAAATAACGCACAAAGTCTAAAAAGTTAAAAATTTCCCCCAGAAGAGAACACCGTTCAAGCCCTGTAACTGACGATTTTTGTTTTAATCTATTTTCAGCTATTTATACTCGCGAACATGTGTAATCAAGGTTCTGGAATTTTCGTTGTGAAATAATATTTTAATTGTCAACGGATGCTGGTTTCCGTTTTGGTGCGATAAGAATTTTTTCTCTGCGTTGGGGAAATTTTTTTGTTGTGGAATATTTTAATTGTCAACAGGATGCGGGTTTTCCGTTTTGACGTGATAAGAATTTTACTTATGTACTTGTTAAATATTATTTTCTAGCGAAGTAACCTTATTTAATAATTTTATTTTTAATAGCTGTTATAGTTAGCCATAGGCGGATCAAATAAATTTATTAAGTGTTCTTTTTAATAATAATATTAATATTCTGTATAAACCCTTTTTGAAAGTTTAAATTTAACTCTTAAGGCTCTTCACCCCACGCCTAAGCCTCAGGTCTACCCCGGGGCCCGGCCTTAAGCGTGGGGGGCCCCCACATGTTGGTTGACATTTGACAAGTGACTGACAGACGCCATTATTTAACCCCAAGACCTAAAAATATGTCTCATCCCCAACGGGGTTTTAAGTCGTGGTTCGGAAAATGGTTTTACAGGTGGTATTTGATAGGGGACGGGCCCCTTCTTTTAGCGCTTGCGTAAGCCTAAAAAACAACTCATCCACGTAAGCTAAATTTCCCAAGTCACGTGGTTCGCGAAATATGACGTTGACAGGGGTTTTACGGGGGCGCCATTTTTAGCGCGCGTAATGATACAACTCATCCGTAAGCTAAATTTCCCAAGTCACGTGGTTCGCGAAATATGACGGTGACAGGTGGCATTTGACAGGTGACAGGCGCCATTTTTTTTGCGCATGCACAGTACTCTAAAATAAACCTCCCCAAGATTCCTAATTTAAAGTATGACGTCAAGATTTCAGATATAAGCCCGACCCCCGGGGCAGGGTGGCGTGAAAAAAACCCCTTTTCTCTCTAAACCCCCCTTTTCAAACTGGTGTTGCGTTAAATTCCAGCCGAGTTCGTTGATTAAAGATGGGGGAAAAAACTGCTCTCAACCAGTAGTTAAAAACGGTATGTCGTAAAAAATCCTTTTTGTCACTTCTACTAATAACCCCTATCACGTGACAAACGTCATGCGCAAAATCCTACCTTTTCATGGCACAAGAATACAAGGGGATCCCCGCGTTTTCCTTTGCCGGGCCCCTGTTGACTGAACCGTTTTAAGGGCTAAATTAACGCAACGCCAGTTTTTCAAAATTTTGATATAAAAGATCTTTTTTTTTTTTTGGAAAAACGTAAACAAATTGCCAAATTTAAAAAACCAAAATCGGAAGTTACCTTGAAAATGTAAGTAGGGTAAAATAGCCGATTCACCATCCCCACCACCGGGGAAAAACTTTTTCTCAAAAACTTGACGTCATACATTAATTAGGAATCTTGGGCGAGGCTTTTTTTATTCAATCAAATCAAGAGCGATGAGTCAATCATTCGAGAAGAATGGCATACGTATCATCCGTTCACTAAAGCCTTTAACTACAGCGATGAAATCGAGATTATTATTATTAATCAGCAAGATGCCTATTTAGACATGTCGGAAGCGGAACTTACATCGAAGGAAAATTCCAAGTCGTAGTTCCAGCAAATAAGACCGGCACCGCAGAATTAACAAATAATGCAGGTGTTTTTCTTTTAACTACGTCATATGAGTGAATGGTGGGTAGTTGAAAAAGTACGAGATCCCGGTATTGTAAGCAGTGTTAGAAGTTATCTTTGTCTAAACCCAAATGAGAGTAACGCTTTGGATATAGCCGGATGGAGAGGCAACACTTTCGATGATGTTTAAAGTATTTACTTACCGCATTCCGCTAAAGTTTTGTTTTTGGAATATTTGCCGACTATAAAATGTTGTTATGGGAAAACAGAAAATTAAATTAGTTCGTGCAAGACATGATAATAATTGTTATAAAGTGGCTGATGATGCTACTGCAACGATAACAATTAACTCCATTGAGTTGAAGGTTAAACACGTTTACCCGAGCGATGCTGCCAAACTTGGTCTTTTGGATGATATTGCAAAGAATAAGCCTATATTTATTCCGTTTAGACATTGGGAGATACATGAGTTACCAGCATTAAGAAAAACAAAGAGGGATATTTGGACTGTTAAGACAATGACGGAGAGAGCTCGCTATGTTGTAGTATTTTTCATGAAAAATCGAAAAGATAATATAAAAACTCATTGTGACATGTTTGATCACTTGAATATTACCGATCTAAGACTATATCTAAATTCTGAAGTTTACCCGTACGAGTCGATGAATTTAAATTTCGGTAGTAAACAATATACAGGAGCTTACCGAATGTATACAGATTTTCAAAAAAGCTATCGTGGAAAGACATTTAGCGAACCACTAATAAAATTTGATCAATTTGACGAGCGTGCTTTATTTGTAATCGATTGTTCTAAGCAAAATGAAGCTATAAAAATCAACAATATCGATGTTAAATTAGAGTTTCAAAGTTCCGAAAACTTTCCCGATGATACCCGAGCATTCTGCATTATTATTCGTGATTGTGTTTTAGAATATCAAGCATTAACTGGTATGGTTCGGGAACTCTTATAAATTAACATCTAAACCCTCTCTCTTAATCAGTACTTTAATAACCAGCCAAAGATGAAGTTCGTCGTAGTTGATGTTCAAGGATATAGTATTCCTGAATTTACTGCTAAAGAACTTGCAATCTACGATGGATGCAAAATGTTGAGCTATGTTTTTAAACCAACCACACCGCTTCATGAGCTGAGTTTTAACCATCAACGTCAAATTAAGTATCTTTCTGAAAATCATCATAGAATCCCCTATGGCTGTGGAGAAACCTGTTATGAAGAAATTTATTCCATACTCTATGAAGCCCTCCGAGATGTCGACACTATATATGTTAAAGGCCGTGTGAAAGAAGATTTTCTAGTTAAAATATTTACCAAGATTAATAATAGCTTAGAATATAAAATACCAAATATTGTTAATTTAGAATTTGTTTCCGGTATTGTTCCGAAATTAGATATAGGACAAAGTAATTGTAGATTTCATAGTTTCTCACTGTGTATATGTAGTGTTAGAAATGCCACCATATTGTATAATTATATTGTAAGTCTTTTACCACAAATAAATTATGATTAATAATAATTTGAGTTTTTATACCTACCTGTCTTCTAGCTTCCCTACGTTCATTAATCAGTCATCCTTCGAGGTGTGTGCACATGTCTAAGACAGCTGAGTTAAAAGTTAGGTTAGAAAATCATTTACATAACCTCAACAAAGTAAAGAAAAGTATTGAGTTTTATCAAGATAAAAAGTTGTTGTTGAAAGCTTTAAAAAATTTAAAGTTATAATGGAGTGGGAAGATGTATTTACAAATCCTTCAAGAAGCGGTACAGATCCAGCAGCAACAGCACCAAACAGACTTGTTCCAGCCCGAATTTATGAAATTAGTGACGCCATTAAGATAGAGTTTCATCAGTATGAAGTACGTCTGCTATATAATAAAGATTATTCTTTTGTTTTTACTCGAGAAGAATTTGCTGAGTTTTTAAGCATATTTCTAATCCATGTACACAGCGGTTGGTGTGATCTACATACAATCATTGGTGAGAACGATATCAATTATTGGTATGAAGAGGAATGCCGTGATATGACTATTGACAATCATGAACAATCCGCTCTGTACTTAGATTCTATAGAAATATTATTGATTAAATCACATGTACATGAATTGTATGATTTAAATAAAGATTTTTAATACTATTTTCTGTTTTTTATCTCCCTAGCCTAACCTAAATTTATTTAGTTCCTTATTACTATAGACTGAAATAAAACAAAAAAATTTGGTAATGTTTTTTTATTATGTATAAAAAACATACAATAATCATAACAAACATGGTATGTTTAAAATATTAAATACATCAAATACATAAAAACATAGTATGTTTCAAACAACATAAGTAATATAAGTATTAAATTATAGCTCTAAAACTAATCTTAACTTTAAAATAAATACAATAAATTACCTAAAATAAATATAATAAATTACCTATCCCTAAACACTAAACGAATTTAATAAATTATTCAAAATAAATATAATAAATTATTTAAAATATAATAACTCATCTAATATTACAATTCTTAACCTAAAAAATAAATACAATCCGATTGGAGTATAATCAGTCTTATCCGAAGCTGTCTAAGGAAAACGAGTGAAAGCTAGCTGTTCTAGTCAGTCTTATTCTCTTCTATGATTCTTCTCGATATAATACTAAATCCCGATGCCCCCAAGCAAGCGTGTACTCAGAATTGGGTATAAGGTAGCGCTTATCGTCCGCGTAAGATAACGCCACCTTATTTTTCAGCTCGACGTACATATCATGCAAATGTGAGCGGAAAGTCGACATTTCTCGGTAAATTCGTGAACCCTCCACATCTACCGCCGTCTTATAATCTTCAAGACTTAGCTCTTTTTTGGTGATGTGATCGGGAACACCTTTAGCCTTTTTCGTTAACTCTCCCTCCACATTTACACAATAGGCCTTCGCCCCAGTTCCATAGAATTCCCAAACAACCTTTCCCGCATATTCATCCTTCATTCGACCTAACACAGATGAATTTACGGGAACGTTATGCTGATTATTCTGTGAGTAATTAGATGTATCGAACCTGTCTAAATTTTCACTCATATCATTATAGAAATTTTCGGTAGTTACATGTAATATTAAGGAATCGGTGTCAGTATAGAGTAAGACCGCTTTATTCCCGTATTTAGGCTTAATATATCCATACAAAAAGTCGTACATAATGGTCTTGGAAATATCCAAGATACTAAAACCTACATAAATTGGTTTATTATATACGACTTTTTGTTTTTGCATCTGGACTGCAGCTAAATTTTCATTAAATATAGAAATGTTCTTAAAATGCGGTTTCGCGACCAACGCTTTTACACCTAATCTCCTACCAACATTTTCCCAGTGGGTAACAAGTTTAACGTCTACCCTTTTCTCCACGTTTTCCATGGTTTTGCCAAATACCGAATTATTCATAAGCTTAAAGAAATCCTTCTCAAACTTATTTTGAGCTTGATTTCTCTTTGCTGTGTTTAAGTCGATATATGACTTTAACCATGGAGACTGATCGAAAGTTAGAACCCGATGAATTTTGGTGAGCTTAAGCCCATGGCCTAAACATTGCCGCAAATTTTGATAATGAATTATATATTTTGACTTATTTTCCAAATTTGGGATTAATTTATTAATTTTAACTTTCGATTCAGGTGATGGTATTGATTCAGGACAAAAGGGTAGTTCGTTGTGAAGATAATGTAAATCTTCTGGATACTCCAAATCAACTTCGAAAATATATCCCGTGCTTAAATCTTTATCGAGTTCATGAATGTTTAATTTTTGAAAGTCTTCTTCCGCGAGCCATTTAAAGTTACCCGTAGGGAGAGGTTGTGACATGGCGGCGCCATACAAATTTGTAGCATCTAAATACAATATGTAAGAAGTAGGTTTAGAAGCGTTGTAATGAGGAACAAATTTATTGTTCGCGATAGCTTTTCTCACGCTACACTGACTGACTCCTCCGCGAATACCCCGCTTTAGGAAGTGTACCATGTCTATATCAGTCAAAAGGGTTAGCTCTGTACCGGTATAGGATAAAGCCGCGTCCCACGCAAGTCCTGGCGCAGTGTAGTACTGCGCAGGATCTAGTTTGTACGTAGCCAAGCACACTTCTCTAAAGTTTTCGAAAACATCTGCCAAAAGTAACACGTCCGATTTTAAATATACATCTGAATAATTGCCTAAAGTTTCGCATTTAAACAAATTCCATACCGCTAAAGCACGCTTGTAATCATCATCAGAAATACCTTCTTTTTTAAGGTCGTTATAAAAATCACTTTGTGATGGGAGCTTATCATCATCTAATTTCGAAAATGAATCCACGTAAGAATAAGGAAAGACCCCCTTCTGTCGAATTAGCTGAAATTCATCATCGTTAGGGAAGAACTTCCTAACTTCTTGACATTGCTCAGGCTTTAAATTTTTGCTTAATTTATCCAGGCCACTTGCCATGAAACGAAAACTATCTAAAAACCGTAATTTCAAAAATACCTGTTGCTCCCGCTCATTTTCCTTTTGGACGCTATCAACCAAAACGTGTTTGGTAAATGATATATACCGCTCTTTGTTTTGTGCGATAACATCCAGCTTTTCCTCCTCGAGAGCCAACTGTTTAATTAACAGATGGCTATCAAAGCCGGACATGTTATGGAAAAAGACGGGTATGAACTTTGGAACTTTGTAATTCAGATTGCATACAGAATGAGCTGGTCCTCTATATACAGACGTAAGATGGCAGTGATCCCTTACTCTTTCATCCCCCTCTAAAAATGGTCTTTCGCAAATATGACAATTTGTCATCATATTAAATTCGTATTCCTGTTCTGGCGTAAGAGGAGTCATAGGCTGCGTAATTCTTATATAGTTATTATAAAGACGTTTACAATCATCCTCTAATAACTCTATAAAATTCTCGCTAGCCTGTTCTCCTCTATACTCTCGAAAAACAGAAAGAGAATCATCAAAGGAGCATTTAATATAGTAGGCAAAAGAGTAAGGTATATGCTGATGGGTACGTACTGTATATGAGGCTTCCGGATTAAAATCTAACTCCTCCTCCTCCTCTTCCATAGCAATCGGTTTTGCAATAGTTTCGCAGTCTGCATAAACAACAAAAGGTACTTTTAATTTTTTATCGAAATTCTCAAATTTAAGCAAATTCTCAGGGACGTCTTTACCATATTTATCTTTGCGTAAATTTTCCGTGGGTAATTTAACTGAAACGTGATTGCAATCATGTTCTTGATGAGCCTTTAATTTCTGCTCGGAATAAAAGTATGTTAAACACCCATCACATATGAATTTGGCACCATGATGACTAGATAACTGACTTGAGAGCAAACGCGACAGATTTCTTATTAAACAGTAATGATTATTACCAGAACCATCACTTATTAATAACAAATTAACATGTCTATCTCTGCGAGATTTAGTATAATGCAAAGGTCCGACAACTTCAATAATATTCTTACCGTTTTCAAAAACTTTATCAAGTCCGTAAACATTGATAGAAATATTATTCAAGTTCTCAAACTTTGGTATATCTTTAAGAGTCATAGGAGAGCTTTCAATACCTGTAAAATCCAGTTCATTCTCAAAAGGCTGATAGTTCGCGACTCTATTCGCATTTTGAGACCAATGTACTGGATGTAGGTGAGCCAAGACTGACCATCTGAAACACTCTTGATCAGTGTTTTGGATGTTTAAAACAGCTTTCTTCGCATCGATCTCCTTAGGTAATGGTAAGTATGAGGATGCTCCAGTGGGATTGTATTTATTTACACTAACTTCTAAATGGAGGAGTTGCTGTAGCGCCCAACCTATAACAATAGAAACACGATTTAGTTATTTATAAGGTAGCAATAAAATATTTAAAATAGGAATCACAAGTATTTTTTTAACTTACCACTTTCTTTTTCCTGGAATTCTGACGCCTTTCGTTCCAGGATAGCGGTAAATTGTTCGAACAACTCCTCCAGATCTACCCCTTCTCCTACTGCCCTAAACTTGGTGTTAAACGACTTGATCTCTACGGCTTCCTTCGTCTGCAGGAGGAAGCGACCAAAGAGCTCCACACCGACTTTCAGATGCTGGAATCTGTATAGATTGTCCCCCACCAACTTGATAAATTTATTTCTGAGACGTTCTAAAAACCTTCTAACGTTGGTGGGATCCTCCCTCGATGATAGCCGGTATGTCGCAAGTCTACATTTGAACGAGGTCCTTACCAATTCAACGCCTTCCTCCTGCACTGCGCAACAGTTGGATCGATGACGCAAGGTCCTAAGATGTCCAGCCCAACGATTGGTAGGAACTTCTACGTTGCAGCTCCCACAACGTTTGGATAGGGTTGGATCTGTAACAATTATTACAACCAATTAAAAAAATAAGGGAATCTCTTTATGGTTTTTGCAAAAAAATATTTAAATGAATTATTGCTTAACTCACCATCGTTGAGATCAAGTCTAGCCTGCTTGTATGGTGCTGCCGCTGCCGGAGCCTCTGCTTTACGCTTTCTTTCTGGAATTAAAATATAATATTAAGTATTTTTGAAATAAGTGTTATGATTTTACAATGCTATTTAGAAAATCTATTTACCTGCTGGTGGAGCTGCATGCTTCTCACGAACATGACGTTCTAATGCTCCTACAGATTTCGATACGCTCCACACACATCGCATGTTTTCAACACCGGTCTGCAGTCTCCGTGGCGCTTCAAATTGCTTTTGTTGGAGAAGGACTTATCGCAAAACTGGCAGACGAACATGTTCTGTAAAAACAGATAATTTTAATTGTTAAATAAAGCCTTAACTTCACCAAAAAGGCGTTATGCTAATGTTAATTTTATTTTTTTATCAAGTAAAATGTGTATTTTTATATCTAATATCACATAGAAAAATAATTTTTTCGTTTGGTTGGTAAATAAGAAAGCTTTATGTAGTATTGGTAAAAGGACCGTATTCAAATAATAATTTTAAGTAGCTAATATATGTAACTTAGTATTTAATATCACATAGAATAAGAATTTTTTCACATGATTGGTAAATAAGAAAGCTACACGAGGCTTTACCAAAAGGACCTTATTCAAATAATAATTTTAACCTGCTAATATATGTATTTTAATGTTTTAAATCATATTCAAAAATAATTTTTCCAATCGGTTGATAAATAAACAAGTTATATATGAAGAGACCAAAAGGGCATTATGCAAATAATAAATTTTCTCAAGTAAAATGTGTATTTTAATATCCTAATTCATTTAGCGAAAGAGCGGTGTTGATTCGATAATTAGGAGCTGAGTTATAAACGAAAAACATATAAGGACCTTTGAAAAAGGTGCGCAGATGATTAAAAGTCGTTTTTTGAAGAAACTATTAGAAAAAAACTTGCGCAAATAGCGGAAAAGTGGCTTCGCCATCCCGGCTGATAACGATCTTTCATAAAATGACATTTTAAAAAAAAGTTTTTTGACACTTGGATATATTAAAAAATATAATATTTTTTGAAAAACATGTAAAATGGCTATTATTAATTAGTTTTTGATAAATATTAATATTAATACAAGTAATATGTATAGCTGATGTAAAAAACATTTAAAAATAATTTTAAAACGGTTTTACGCTGTTTGCCGGTGATACATGTACTACCTAATCATTTTAGGGAAATATTCAGTGTTTAACAATATTATTCTAATAAATTTTGATGTTAATAGGAAATTTATGTATAGATAATATAAAATCAGCAAAAATAATAGTTTTAAAGTTTTAATACGTGTTTGTAATATAAAAATTACTAACACTAATAAAAATACGAACTTGTATTTAACTATGTGTAATTATAAGGAAAAATGGTTTTTAAGCAATAAAACTAAGTACTTACGATTGGTATGTAGTTTTTGATTCTTATTAATTTCATATATTATTGCAGAATGGGTATTATTAATAAATTTTTGATAATGTTTAATATTAATAAGTAATGTATAACTAAAATAAAAGAACATTTAAAAATAATAGTTTTAAAGATTTAGCGGGTGTTTTTAATATTTTTAATAAATAAATTACTAATACTAATAAAAAATAAGAACTTGTATTTAACTATGTGTAATTATAAGGAAAAATAGGTTTTAAGCAATAAATAAATCTAAGTACTTACGATTGTAAAATAAAAATCACTTTTCACAAAAAATAACGCACAAAGTCTAAAAAGTTCAAAATTCACCCAGAAGAGAACACCGTTCAAGGCGACTGTAACTGACGATATGTTGTTTTTAATCGTATATTCAGCTATTTATACTCGCGAACATGTGTTCTGAATTTTCGTTGTGAAATAATATTTTAATTGTCAACAGGATGCTGTTTCCGTTTTGGCGCGATAAGAATTTTACTTATTTGCGTTGTGGTTAGTTGTGGAATAATATTTTAATTGCCAACAGGAAGCTGTTTCCGTTTTGACGCGATAAGAATTTTACTTATCTGTTTGTTATTTCTGTTGTGAACCCTTGTTAAATATTATTTTCTAACGAATATTTTAAACTTATTTAATAATTTTATTTTTAATAGCTGCTATAGTTAGTCATAGGCGGACCAAATAAATTTATTAAGTGTTCTTTTTAATAATAATATTAATATTCTATATAAAGTCTTTTGAAAGTTTAGAATTTAACTCTTAAGGCTCTTCACCCCACGCCTAAGCCCAGGTCTACACCCGGGGCCCGGTGCTTAAGCGTAGGGGGGCCCCACATGTTAGGTTAGACATTTGACAGGTGACATTTGACAGACGCCATTATTTTAACGCATGCGTAAGACCCTAAGATATGTCTCATCCACGTAAGCAGGTTCTAAGTCACGTGGTTCGCGAAATATGACAGTTGACAGGTGACATTTGACAGGTGACAGGCGCCATTTTTTTAACGCATGCGTAAGCCCTTAAGATGCAACTCATCCACGTAAGCTACTCCTAAGTCACGTGGTTCGCGAAATATGACAGATGACAGGTGTTATTTGACAGGTGACAGACGCCATTTTTTAGCGCTTGCGTAAGACCCTAAGATACAACTCATCCACGTAAGCTAAATTTCCCAAGTCACGTGGTTTGCGAAATATGACAGTTGACAGGTGACATTTGACAGGTGACAGGCGCCATTTTTTTAGCGCATGCGCAGTACTCTAAAATAAGCCTCGCCCAAGATTCCTAATTAATGTATGACGTCAAGATTTCGAGATATAAGGCTGATCCGGATCGGGATGATGGTGAACTCCCCATCTACCTCTACTAATTTATAACTTAAAAATAAAAACCCAGAGCCTTCTACATGTCATGTAACTTCAAATGTCGCTACTGCGCTGGCAATGGGCACCTTGTACTTGCGATTTTCATTTGTTTATTTAAAAATTATACATGTTTATTTCGTTTTACAAAAACAAATAAAAACAACCATTTGCTTTTTTCAAATGATAATGAACAGTTCTTAGAACTTCAACCTGTATTTTTTAAAATCTTGGGACAGTCCACGAAGGCTGATAAAAATTCATTTTTTTGTACCCGATCACGAAGCTCAGCTACATACCATGAGACAATAAAAGTTACTTACTACATTTTTTTACAACCAAGTAGTCAATTTTGAATTTTTTTTTAACCTTCTATGCTGGCTAGGCGGAGCAATTTCTAAAGGCCCCCACAGACTACGATTGTTCTCATCCATTCGTGTCAAGCCGATACAGAACGGCGTGTAAAATATGCCAAAAACTGATGTCTGTGGGGCAAAACCGTCGTGCCCTATCGTCGAAAAAATTTCTGCCGGCGCCGGCGCTTGATTTTTGGAACGACGGCATTCCTACTAATAGATTGTAGGGATTTATTTAAATTTGACGGATTTTTTTGCATAAGTGAAGCCAAGGGAACAGCGGCACATGTTCATACTTGTATTTTTATTTAAAATGCTTTCTCTTCATGACGTAACCGTAGAACGCACAAAAACGGTCCCAATTTCCTGTAATGTGTGGGCAAAACAGTTCAAAAATTCAACACGCCGTTCTGTATCGCCGCGATACAAATGGATAAAAATAACCGTAGTCTGTGGGGGCCTTTAATATAGCAATACTTTGATTTGACGTCAGCAATCTGTCATCAATTTTTGTATATGTATTTTCGAAAACTCTATATTTATGTATGTGCCTTTTAAGATGTAAATGTGTATGTTTAAGTAATTGGGAGAAACGTTCATTAAATTTTAATTAAAATAATTTCTAAAATAAGGAGCATACTGGTAATTTTATTATATTAGATAAACTAATAGTTTGGATTAGAGGTAACCTTCACCCATCTGCCAAACCTGTATGACAACAAATGGATAAAAATTATGGCCAAGGCTATAAATAATAATAATAAAAAAATAAATTTGATATCCCTGTGTAATGTCAATTTTTTTTTTTTATTTTACATGACAGTTTCTATGATATACCACTTTTTTTTCTTTAATTACATAAATTTTTTTTTTTTTTTTAATTTTTAGAAATTTCCAAAGGCTTTATATATGACATTAAAGAGAAATAGTTGTATATTAGTAGGTACTGTCATATAGAAATAAGAAAATAAGAATTTACATTATACAGGAAATATCAAACATTTCTCAACAATTTTTTTTAATTAATTATGGATTTGACTTTAATTTTGAGGCAACCCATTTACAATACATTTTTTAACATACCATATTTAATAGAAAATAATTTCTGTCTGGTTTACAGACTATTATACAAAGTTGAAAATGTAAATGGCGCAAATAATAATTGATCTTTTTTAAACATGTCATTTTAAAAATGACATTTGCTTTATTAATATTTAAGTAAGCGATTTAAATATTTAAGTGGTAATTAAAATACCTTAGTCAGACCGATAAAGATTTGCTGATCAGAGCATACTATTTAATAGAAACATATACCAAAAAATTGTTTTTCAAGTAAAAATATTTGGTAATTAAATATGTGTGGTATAAAAAGTTTATTATTATATTTGAAATTCTTAATATGGCCTAATCAATAGAATGACAAACCACATTTAGTTTAGCAGAAAAAAGTTTTTCATCGAGGACAACAAACTAAATATCTTGCTTGTAAATGTAATGAGCCAAGAATTGTTTAAATGAGGTTTGTTCCAACCCGAAGAGACCAGTTATTGTACGGACACGCACAAGCCCAGATAAATAATAAAAGAATATATAAGAAAGGTATTCAAATCCTGCAATGCATGATAAGAAATGTGTCAAGCCCGCCACAAGTGTGTCTTGCACACTAAAGTATTTTCATCCTTATTTTTATTGTTGCGGAAGTTGGGATAAAAATGTTTAAAGGGGTCAAAAATCGCGGCACGACCGTTTTGACACATTTTCCGTTTTGCATTGCAGGAGGAAATAGTTCTTTTATATTATCCTTAAAAAAAAACCACAGTGGTTTTTTTGACTGGGTTTTCACGAAACCGTAAAATAAAGGTTTTTTCGGGGAAACAAACCCGTGTAGGTAATAAAGATTAAATGCAATTTTAAGACAAATGAAATCACCAGTTTTTCATTATTATATGCATGTTAAGGTCCGTCTAAATAAAAATTTTTAGTATTTTAACAATATAATATTTTTTTTTTTTTACAAGACCAGATATACTATTTACAATATAAATTTTATATTTAGCTTATGGTGCTTATAGCCTCAGTTAATGTTTCTTCTGGGCTCATGTCTCTGTCTGCCCATTCTTGTATGTTTCACCAGCAGCACTGCCAATGATCCTAGCAAAAGAGCTCCACCACACACATATGTCATAATATACCCATAAAATTCCTTTTTTATTCTCATCACTGTGTAAACCTTGAATGGTTTCTACGGCTACTCCATTTAAAAACTTATCTGCAAAGCTCATTATGCCATAAATAAATGCCCACTGTTAGTTTTTAACCAATAAGGTCAGTTTTTTAAATTTGGGCTGGAAATAAAACAATTGTGGCGGTTTTGGCCCCCAAGGGTTGCCACCCCCAAAAATCATGTAATTTGTATAATTTTTTACCTTGTCCCCATTGAATCCATATACATCCAGCTAAACCTAAAATTGCCCCTAAAAGGTATGTAAGTTTTCTTCCTGCCTTTTTAGCAATAAAGCCAACAGGAAATGAGGGTTTTAAAACTGGAGATATACATAACAAGGGGTACTAAAGCCAAAGCACTTGCAACCATGTCAAGGGTTACAGCTAAATACATACTAATAAATACTTGTGTCAGGTTTTAAAAAAACCCTTTAGAACATGTAAACAGCTCCAACCAAAAAAAAATTAATGTTTAAGAAAAGGTCCTTACAGCTTATTTT
>JAHBCN010021293.1:0-14340 GCA_019359885.1 Listronotus oregonensis | reverse complement strand
GGATAAATGTGGGACAAAAATTAGGCCAAAAATGTCATCCAGATTGTGGGACTAAATTACTGACTGCACAGACTACAATAGTATTCATTTATAATGTATCGTCATTAGTACATTTGTTTAAAAAAGGGGGAGTAACTCTTTTTTTTTTACCATGTTTTTTATCTCAGATATTACTTAAAAATGATCAATCTGTTTATTTTTGTACCAATATTAAACATTATTTGTCATTAAAATTTCAGTTATCAAAAATTCAGTTATTTCTTCATTGATTTCTTCAAAAATTACAAATTAAAGGGATATTTTGAGCTGTATTTAAGATAAGGTTTATCTGCCTTTGTTCTTCATTGCAGCATTTTTAAAAAATTTTATTTTCACCAAATTGAGTATGTCTCAAGTCCAAGAGAATAGGGAAAAAAACAAAATAACCTTTTTTTTTTGGTTTGATGGCCTTAAAAACTGGTGTATTGGCCACAACCATTTTTTAAACTGTGCATTTTTAATTGAAAAAAAAACCTTTTTTTTTAAATCCTTACAGCGATTACGGTGAAATTTTTTTTCTGACCTTTTTCCCAGTCCGGGAATCGAATGCCAAAAGAAAATCGATAGTGCTAAAACCTTGCATTTAAGTCACGTTCAAGACCACCGTGATGCACCTTTCAAGATTTGACAAGAAATGATTCATGGCACGATGATGGAAAACCTGATCTATTCGCCGAACCTCTTCAGGAATTCGAACTTTAAAATCTTGAATGTTTTCTAGACAAGTTGCAAAAACCTTTGACTTTAAATAGCCCCACAGAAAAAAGTCTGGTGCAGATAAGTCCGGGGACCTTAAAAGCCAATTTAAATCCCCAAATAGTGAAATAAGTCGCCCTTCAAACACTTCTCGCAGAACTCTTTTAGAGTTTCTAGCGGTATGTACTGTCGCTTCATCTTCTTCTATTAAGTTACCCTTTATGTAAGTTATCACGTAAAAAAAATTGTTGTTGAACTTAAATTATGTGTCCAAACCTCATGATGATTTATTAGAAAAATGATCTTTTACGAAAATCAATTTTATCCTAGTTTTGTGACTGGTGCCTACTCGATTAATAATATGTTGATTCAAATTTTAAATGCCATATAAGATAATAATATTTAAAAAATGTACTTACTTATCTTATATAGAATTTATTTTAATATCAAAATAGGTAGTCTATTATGGAGAACCCCGTATATCTAAGCGAGTGAAACTTTGCAAATTTTGATTTTCTCATTTTAAGCTTAATCGAAAAAGAGCAACCCATATTATTTTTTTGATAGAAAATCGGAAACCTTTTAAGTGTATTTTACATATTACATAACTAAGCAAAAAAACTTTATGTGAATCTTATAAAGAGTCTAAACTTACATTCACAGGTATTGTCTCAAAAATTTAGCATCGGATGCTATGGCCCATTTATAGCCCATCACCCAGTATAAGGCTCAGTTACGGTGCCCTTTCAGTTTAATCCGTCTCTGTCTATAATGTAGATCTGCCTTTATTTCTTTGCTTTGTAGTACCTACGAAGTCGGCTACTAGCTTTTGCAATTAAATGGAGGCATTTATTATGGTACGCTTACAACTTGTTCTTAGTTACGTTTGATGGGAGGTTAATCATTTTCGTTATTAAATACCTGCGCGAATGCGATTTCTCGATTTATTGACAATCAATTATTAACAAGTCCTTTAGGTATTGACAAGTAAGTACTGAAGAAGTCGTGATAATTATAGAAAGTTTTTTTTTCATCTGGGAAGTCTTAAATCCTAAGTAGTAATGTACCGTGGGTTTCTTAGATTAAGTAAGAGGTGGGTTATTAACACGGGACATAAAAATTTTAAGGACTGAAGAAAAATCAAAAAACCTCTGCAGTCTTTAGATTTTACAGTCCTGACACTGTAGAGATAAAATAAATGGGCATAGCCCATTTGTGTTCCAAAAAAGGTAGGCATAAACTTTTGCCCAGTTTATGTACGGCAGATTTGCGGACCAAAAATTCTTGGAATAATTTTAATTTGATTAAGCCAGGGCAGAATTGGGGCCTAAGGGAAAAGTTTACTGTTCCTACTTTTAGTGATTTATCATGTCTGAAATATAATTGGGCAAAATAAAAAGCCCTCTTTAATTAAACAAACTAGCCATTACCTACCAGAATTGAGGGTTTTTGAATTTGTCTAAATTATCACTACGTAGAAGTTATTAACAAAAATTGTATTAATTTTTAATATGGCATTTACCATGACAAAATTATAATTGGGGAAAATAAAAAGCCGCTTTAACTAACCATGACCGACAGGAACTGAGAGTTTTTGAATTGGTCTAAATTGTCCCTACGTAGAAGTTACAAACAAAATTTTAGTTATTTTCAATATGGTATTTATCATGACTGAAATATATTTGGGGAAAATAAAAAGCCGCTTTAACCAACCAGAACTAACCATGACCAACCAGAACTGAGGACTTTTAAATTTGTCTAAATTATCCCTACATGGAAGTTATTAACAAAATTTAAATATTATTTTAAAAGAGTTAGACAATGTTACGGTTTCAATAACACTAAAATCTTATACTTCCATTGTCTTTATTTGTTAATTGATACACAACGTTTCGGTTAGTGATGTATCTCCAACCGCTTTCAAGTGATAACTAAAACTATTCTTAAAAGCTACGATCTTATATAATATCCGTTGTTCACCGAAGCTTAATCGACTTTTCACGGTTCTGCAACTGCGGCCAGATATTCGGAATGTCGACACTAGGTTTGCTAAATACATTTTGGTTTGTTTGCAGTGATTACAGCTTCTTAAAATTTTCTTTTCTTCCAGTGGGTTTCTTTATGAATAAATTTTGCCTGACCATTGTATCGGTGTTGTTTCGACCAGGGTTTCGAAATCCCTGATTTCAACGTTTCCCCTCATTCCGTTTTTTTTTTTGTGGTTTTTTTTTTCCCGATGTATACCTCACTACATTCATAGGGAATTTGAAAGATACAGTCTTTACAGTCTTAGTAAGAATACTTCTCAGAGTGGTTTGGGATTTAAATGCTGTTTTAATATTATACCTATTCGCTATTCTGCGGATCTTTTCAGTTCCTTTAATATACGGAATAGTCATAAATATTTGGTCCTGTGGAGTCTTATTCAAATTGGAGTTTCTTGTCTTATCTTAATATTTATCGATTGTTTCCTTAACCAATCTCTCATTGTAGCCATTTTGCTTGAGATTCCTAGTTATATAACTTATTTCGGCTTGCAGGGATTCCTTGCTGTTTTATAAGGTCACTGCGTGTTATATAGAGTACGTATGACTCCTTGCTTCGTTTCGTTAGAGTGATTGAAAATCTGGTGAAAATATTGTCCCGTGTGGGTAGGTTTTCTGTATACCGAGGTTTGTATATGTCCATTATTTCGTTTGACTAAAACGTCGAGAAAAGGTAGAGCCGAATTTTGTTCCTTCTCCATTGTGAATTTGATAGAGGGTCGAAGACAATTTAGATGTTTTAAGAAACCTTCAAGTTCTTCGTCATTACCCATTCATACAATAAAAATATCGTCAACATATCGTAGCCAAACTTTTGGTTTGATTAGTACAGTTTTAATTGCGTGTTCCTCAAACCATTTCATATAAATATTTGCCAACCACAACTAACCGAAACGTTGTGTATATCAATATCAAATAACAAATAAAAACAATGGAAGTCCAAGATTTTAGTGTTATTGAAAATTTTAATAGTCTTAAATATTGTATTTATCACGTCTGAAATATAATTGGGAAAAAAAAAACCGCTTTAACTAACTAGAACTAACCATGACTGAGATCTTTTGAATTTTTCTAAATTATCCCTACGTAGAAAGTATTGACAAAATTTTAATAATTTTCAATATGATTTTTATTATGGGTCGTATTAATATATTACCTGGAAATCTTATGACAGGCTTACCCTTGTTTTGGTGTCGCAATTAGACTATTATTTTTACCTACCTATTGATTTGGACCGCAATAGTACTAGGCCGAAATAAATTATAGTTAAAAAAAATATTAAAAAAAATCGCTTTTATAGAAACCGAACAAAAAAGTAGAAAATATTTTTAAGTATAAAGAGTTTGTGTTACAGTGATAAAAAGTTCAATACTCAATTATGACTAATTAATTTCTAATAAGCTTAAAATTAAAATTAAGTAATTAACAAAATAATTTAATGATAATAAAAAAGCGTGGACGCAATTTATTATATTTTCATAACTCTAATTTTGTAAATAGCTACCAATAAAATAATTGTAACATTTAATATTAAGCCCCACGCTTTTTACCTATAATTGAATGGTTGTGCTAATATCTTAATTTTTATTTTAATCTTTTTCCAAAATAATTAGTCATTATTGATTATATTGGACTGTTTATCACTGTAACACAAACTCTTTATCCTTTTAGTTCGGTTTGCTATGAAAGCGTGTTTTCGTTAACTATAACTTATTTTCTTATTTTTTAGTCTCAAAACAACATCAAAAGTAACCTTAATCAAGAGGCTTGATTTTTAGTATACTCGAAAGTTATATTTGTCAATAAATCGAAATTTTCTTTATTTCTATTTATTTTTTAAATTTTGCTTTCATATAAGGGTTTTCAATGAAATTTTTTTTCATTTTTTTTAAGTTTTTTTATTTAAAATTAGCTTGGACTATTTGCTTCCAATATTCCTGTTATTTTTTCGCAAAATTAAAAATTATTTCAAAAACTTAAACGCGATCAATTGTTATACGTTTGACTTAATTATTAAAACAATTTTTTTTTTTAATGCATGTAGAAAAATGCTGTAGCTGTATCATTTTAGTGGTAAGTTTTTTTAAATTATATTAATAAAAAATGACATTTACTGTCGTTCTGTGAATTATATTCATACGCTGAACCTGCAAAGTAATTTAGATTTTTTTTAGTCTGATGATCCTTGTCAGGCATTACAACCAACTAATAAAATAATTGTATTGTCATCTGCTCTTGACTCTCGTACAAACTTTTAATCTAAACAAACTTCTTAAAATAGGTAAAAATTACGTAAAAAAATTCCATTACATACATTGTTTTGTGTTATTTTGGCTTTGTATGTCGAATGCACAAGAATTATCATTTCGACAAAATATTATTTTCTTTTTTTATTCTGTTGATCCTGGTCAGGTCATTTAAATGATGTTATGAAATAATTGTATTGTCATTGGTTTTTGATCCTGTAGAAACTTTTAAGATAATCAAACATCTCCCCCCTAAATGGGTAAAATAATGGGGGATGAAAGTTTATATGAAACTTTGTCAGTTCTGGACTTAGAACTATGAATGTACGATTAGAAATTATCAGGCTTTCGTTTATCAAAATGGAAAGTAGTAATATTTCTGGAGCTTCATCCCGTAAAGGGAAAATCTTCAAAGTAAAGCCTTACAAATATTGAGAGCAGTGGAGATTTTTAAAGAAACTCTTTGAGGAGAAGGAGACCACGACGAACATTGAGGCTAAAGTAAATATCGAAGATTTCACAGGAAAACCAAAACTGAAGATGTATCCAAAAAAGACCAAAATAATCGGGATGAAGACTGTACAGTTTTAAAAGTTAACGATACCATGACTACACAAACAAATAATTAAAGGTTAATGAAATTAACAGCAACCGGTACCATTCCACGAAAAACTCGAAGGCTGTCAATACCAACCCTACTGCTTCCTCCAAAACGGCTGCTGCTACAGTTATGGAGTATATTGTTGAATGAAATGAAAGTATGAACTGCCAAACACAAACGCAGCATCCTGTTGACGTTTTCTTATCAGGAATAGCTCCAGCTTTAAAAAAATTATTCCTAAAAGAGTGGCATTACGCCAATGCTAAAATATTTGTTAGTGTCCAAAGATTCGAATTTAATATGCTGAACAAACAACAACAGTTTGCTTCCTTACTGGGTCCTAATGAAATGTGTTCGACGGGGGGGAGAGGGGATGAGAGTTTGTATTAGAAATATCTCATTTACAAACGCCATTTATATTAGGAAATAATAACAAATAAAATACCATTAAATACAAAATGGCTCAATCGTACGACGCGCCTTATGCCACGGAGTGTGTGGCGGAACACGGAGCCCCGGGAGCTTGATGTGATGTAATGAAATGAAGTAGAAGAGAACGGAAAAAAACAAAACAGCCGAAATTGTGTTGTCCATACTAGTTAAATATAAAATAAAAGTGTTATTAAAAGATAGAAATTCTATTTTTGACAAAAATTATTGGAATAACTGTTACTCTTGGCAAATTTTTATAAGACACTTAATGTTGTGAGAAATCTATAATTTTCAACAATAATCAATTTTAATAGATTTTATTGTGGGAGATTTTATTCTAGTATTTATAGTGTTTGACAGGAGTAATTTTTGAAAGGTGTTGTGATATCTCCACATCATTTTTTTACTGACATTTTAATTTACCGTTTTAACACTTGCAACAGTTAAAATAAAAAAAAACAACAGGAAAGATGTATTCTTGCCAAAACAAATTTTGCCTTTAGTTTAACAATCGCAAAAAGCAAACAAACGCTTTTTTAAACTCTATAACCATAACACTCCGCATTTACTTTTTCAAACCTGGCAACCGAAGCCCTAAATAAAGTTGTACCAACTTGCTATTCAATCTTCTTCAGACATCAAATATCGAACAAAAGCTCTGAACACACACCTTTCTTATTCAAACTTCATTTCGGTTCAAAGAGTACCGCCAGTCGGTGAACTTTAGATCTAATTTAAAATATCCATTCGAGTGTTTATGGCCACAAAACATTTGTTTATTTATTAAATATTTTTATACACGCAACGTAATCTTCTAGACCGAAGATTACGATCGTACTTCTCAGACTGTATTGTTGAATTTCATTAAATGGTCAATTTCTATTTAATAATTTCTTTTGTGCGGCAACTTGACTTGACTACAAAAAGCGCTCTTTAAAGAGTCAAATGTGTATTCTTAGGACCAAAATGAATTGGTAGATACGTGAGGTACAGAAGCTATACAACCAAGATAAATCAAAAGGTAAACATAAAAATAATTCTTAGCAAAAAAGCCGAAAAATGCATATGGTTTTTGTTATTGCTCGATGCGGTACTATCAAAAAAATAATCTAAAAAGTTCCGGCCACATGCTCAGATTTCTTAAACTCGTTTGGCCGCCGAAGCTTTTTCCTCGAAAATTGAGGTTCACGACAACGAATAGTTTTCTGGCTGAATTCGATTCTGAAACTGGCTTTTCCGGAAAAATGGACACAAAATTGTTATAAACAATTGAATTGTCTAAAACACTGCAGCTAATAAACTATTAAAGATGGAAAATTGTTTTCAAATACTTTATTTTCCTTATAAAAAAATAAACAAAATGGCGTTCGTTAATTTAAAATCCGACGATTAGAACTGGAGATATTACAAATTTAGAATAAAAATATTGCAAAATATCTATTTTTCCACGCTTTTCCGCTCATAACTTGGCTTATATTGAACGTAGTAAGCCGCTCGTTTCAAAGCTTAAGGTTGAAGCTCTTAAATAAGATATGATAGACCTCCTTAATATTATTGAAAAAAAAAGTTATAGCCTTTTAAACACATTATTTTTGACAAAATAAATCAGCGTAATTTATTTATGAGCCCTTTTAACTGAAATCATCGTGAAGTTTGTGAAATGATTCTTGTGTTTAAACAAAAAGTTTCAGACTTCCTGAATGTCTTTAGGTTGATTTTTCACTGAGCTACAGTCATTTTAAGTTGAGTGGATAGCCGCGCGATTGGGCGTTAGCGCCCCGGCAGGCGCGCCCTCTGCCAACAGCTTAAGATAAGGATTGCTCTAATTTTTTAGTTATTTAAATCTATTTTACAGTTTTCTGTTTGATCTCCGACCAGTGAAATCACGCGATAAAAGGCTACATAGCTTTTTCCGGAAAGGGCGGTTGGCGGTGCCATATTAACTGATTTTAACCCTCTGGGAACAAGGAGAGACAAACGACCAATTCATGGCATCCTTCTTCTGGGGCTACGCGCTGTAAACGAAGATTCCTATAACCTGATGTTTTTCTGTTTTTGTGTTGTGCACGAGGTGTATTCCAATGGCGAAGGACGGTTTCGTGCGCATCGAGAAGCATCAGAACTGAAAGAAAACGGTTATGCGTAATACCAGTAGCAGTTCTTGGTTGATCGCCATTTTTTTAGTATAAAAACATTTAAAAAAATTTTTTTATTGACTATCCAGAAGTTCTACTGACGAAGCCCGTGAAAGCTCACTTTGGCACGTCGCAACGTGTGCCTAAGAAGGGGAGAACTAGCTGATTGACTAATATCAGGGCCAAAGAACGGTCTGTACTCCTCAATCAAGCAATCAATCAAATCTATTTTATTTCCTTTAGAAAACTTTAAAATTAATTGCATATTAATTCATATTATTGCTGTTAAATTTGTATTTGCTACAAAATAATAATAGCTGGGTAAATGTTCATTTTTAAAAAATCCACTCTTTCTTATGCACATTTTTGCAACTATTATGCTTCTGACACAAAATATGCAGCAGACTACACCTAAAGTAGAACACACCCAATATTTTGTTGTGCTTTTTTTACAACTACAATTAGGCAACAGTTCTTCTGTTAATGATAGCAAACTATGAACTGTTTTAGGTAAAAGTTTTTGTGAATTGCTAAATGAATTTAAGGTAATTTTTTACTGAAATACAAAAAAAATCTTTAAAATTCTTATGTTAAGGTGTTGGCCAAGCGCGCCTGCCGAGTCGCTAATGCGCGCAGCGACCCGCTCATCTTAAAATGACTAGGTCAGCGAAAAACCATCACATTCAGCTAGTCTTAAAATATTCGTTTTGAACACAAGAATTAGTTCACAAACTTCAATCAGTAATATTTTAAATTTATCTTAGTTAAACATTAAGGTACTTTTTTGTCAAAAATAATGCGTTTAAGAGGCTATGGGACTACGTGAGACAAAAAAATATTTGTAAGCATTTTTCTATTATTCATTGTCTATTAGCTACAGTTAAAGAATAAAATTGTTTGTAATAATTTTCTGACCACTTTTCAGAAGACGCAAGTGTCAAATTCGGATTCAACCGAAAAAATACACAAAAAGAACAACTCGTTCTCGAGGACGTCAATTTTCGACGAAAACGCCTCGCGGGAATAACTAAACTGTTTGTTTTTTTTTTGTAAAAAATACCAGCAGAGGCAAAATTATCTGCAATGTTTATTAATGATATGAAAGAAATATTGAAAAAAATTTAACTCAAAGGATATATTCATATCATTCTTTTGTTAGAACTAAGGAACAAGTTTACTTAAAAACAATGGATATACTATTTTCAATTTTAAAAGTTATGCAAAAAATAACAATGAAGACGAAAAATAAACTATGCACAAAAGTCTAAGATTAATTTATAATAATTAAAGGATAACAATTTTCTAAACTTTAAAGTTATGGAAAACATAAACAAAAAAAGACTTATAATCGTAATAGTAAACATAATTATTTTAATAATACATCTTCCATAATGACAGTCTCACGAAAAAACTTTAATAGGTATTTAATATCTCTAAAAAATATTTTTAAGAAAAAATTTAGTAAGTAGGCAGGATGCCATAGGAATTAAAAAAATCTTTATTGTGTTGTTTGTGAAACTGCCAAGGTTTTCTAATAGGGGAAGTCATTGCTAAAATGAAATAAAGCAAGTTGTGTGTGAGGGATTAACGAAATTCTTTTTTTATTTAAAAGACCCATGTATGCCATTATGTATAGAATATAACATTGTTCAAATGTCTGCCGCGACTTCTCACGGTAGCCTGAATCCAAATGGTCCAATTGTTAATTACTCTACCAGATAGATCCGGCTGAATATGAGCTACGGTCTTGGTTATGTCGACTTTAAGAGCATCGGTCGATCGCAGCTTATTCACATATACCTTTGACTTTAAAAACCCTACAAAAAAAGTCTAGCCAGGTCAAATCACCCGATTTTGTTGACCAATTTACGCCACCTCCGCGAGAGATAGTACCAAAACTAATTAGAGTAGCCCATACCCCCAGCTTTTAAAACTACATAAGTCTTTTACGTCATATTAACTTACCTACAGAAAAAAATATTATTATATAATATAAAAAAGACCTGTACTCTTTACGTCTACATTCTTCTCCCGTCGCATTCCTACAATAAACAAAATAGACTCTTCATTTTGCATACCTTATAGTACGCTTGAGCAACCCTGCCTTATTTAACGCTTTTTAGGTTGGTTTTATAAGAAAATCACTGGGTAACCAACCACGATAAATATAATAGGAGGAATTAGCAGTTAGTCCACTGAGCATAAACCGAACAACCACATAAAAAGGTATCTCTGTTTGTTTTTATAACGAATCGATTAATTTTAAGTCACTGGTCATTTTTTAAACCCATTATGTTATTTTATTTAAATACAGGAATCTTCTAACCACCGATAAAGGTATTATAAAGTTTTAATAAAATTAATTCCTTTCTTTTTTTTTCGGTTTACAAAAAACTAAAAAAAGGTTAGCTGTTATTTGGAAACTTGTTCCATACATTTTATTTTTTCCTTTATTACTAAAAAAATACAGGATGTAAAAAGTATGATGCTCACAATTTTAATGGACGTTAGTAAAGCTCAAAACAAACGGAAACACATTGGTCAAAAGTTAATTGTTTTTGAAATATGCGCGCCCACCTTATCACATCGAGTCGAAAGTCGAACGTTTTTTACGAGGTTTTACATATTTACACTTTTTTAGAGATAGTTATGCATGTACATAAAGGCAACTGGTGCATAATAGTTGCAGAACGTTTAAAAAAATTAGAAAATTATACAAATTACTTTTTGCAATTTACTTATATTTAATTTTAAAAATAAATATGGGTAAAAACAATAAATTATTGTTTTTACCCACTATTTCCTAATTTTTTTTTGGACGGTATGCAGCTTCGCAGCTCTTATGTACCAGTCTCCCCTGCTTAAAAATTACGTTTTTTTTTCTATCTTATTTGGATTTTTTATTTGTAATAAAAAAACAATTGTACTTACCACAAAATTAAGCTGAGTATCTTTTTTAAGAACACAAATTATTATATTTGAAAACAGCACGATTTTATTTTGCTTGAAGATTAGCAAGTCTCTAATTACAAAAAAAAAGCTACATTTGAGTTTAAATAAGTTGCTCAAAATATCGTCCTCTATTTTCTACACAAGCCTCACTTCAACGACCCCAGTTTTCGCGTACTTCTAATACTCTCCTTCTCTGATGTAGCCGTTGTGGAAATCTTTCACGGTAAATTTGAGCTGCTTGATTAGCATTTTGGTTTGACTCGCCGTAAATTAATAACATATCGGCATGAACGTTTTGAACTCCAACGCACGTAAGAAAACATGGACAAAAATACCATGACTTGACGGATTTCACGCTACGGGTAGCGCTAGTGCCAATTGTTTTTTAAATTTTTAACAGGGGTAACATTATTATCTTACTTTTTACACCCTGTATATCTCCTGACAAAGAAGATTGAAGACAGTTGCATTTAAGATCTGTTGATTTTCGTTTGGCAATGACGAAGGCAAAAACAACTAAACAAAAATATATCGCATTGCTTCAAATAATCAGTAACCATGGTTAAAACGCATAAGACCAAAGGGGTCACTTTTTCTTCATTTGTTTTTGCTTACGAACCTGAACAGATTTTAGATAAATGGTAAAAGTAATTATTAAATTTGTAAAAAAGTGCAAATTTTTGTTACTTTGTTTCGCATGACTTTAACGGAAAAAAAATGTGAATATATTTTTTAAATTTTCGAATTAAAAGAAGAAAACTTTTTCTGATTTTGTTTCGCATGTCATTTTGCATTTTATTTGTAAGTAGCTAATAAACTTACATGCATGTAGCTGCAACATAACACAAAAAAAAATGTTGAATTTTTTTAAGCTTTGGATGTAGTAGCATTTTGGTCTTATTTTAGATCTACGTACTTTAACAAGCTGAGATTTTTGGATAGGATAGGATAGGAAAGTCATACGATTCTAATAGAGTCGAATTTGAAAAAGTCATATAAATAGATTAATAATAATGCCCAAATTATATTATTAATTAATTTAGTAATTACGTTAACTTTTATGGAATTGTTGCAAGGTGTTCTAGAAATATTCCCTTAAATAAAGGGTAAAAAACTCTTCTATTTTGGCATTACGCACTTGGGAGAAAATAATTAGTTGCTACCACACAATAAAAAAATGTCTGTTCTTTACATTCAATAAGGGGTTTCCAAAAAATGTTTGCCTTCTGAACACGAATTCATTGTCAGTTTTCCTTCAAGAAGTAACGGGGTCAGCAAATGCGATACATAGTTCTCAAAGTATTTTTGCCTCTGGAATACGAATCCGTTGTTATTTTTGTTTCATCTCCCTTCAGTATTCAGCAAGTTGCCAAAAAATAAAGAATTTCAAGAAGTGACGGAATCTGCATGTGTGTAATGCAGAAATAAGGAGGTGGATAATCCGAAGTTAGAGTGGTGTTTGAAAAATTGACTAAAACATTTTTTTTTGGTCAATCTTCGGTATGAAAATATTCGAGATAGTTTTGGTTTTACATAATTATGAAAGTCACCAAATTTTATAAAACAAAATTTTATTTTACATTTCTGACAAATATTATGGAGATATTATATCCGACAAAAATTATTTTCACAAATGCAATTTTTTACTGGTGTCATTTTTGACTAATTTAGTAATAATTTGTTTAAACACTTCCGAAAGAAACAATTAAAAAACTTGACATGAAAGTGTCATGTTTGATAAAATACGCTTGTTTATTTACTCTTTTAAAATAAAAGAAAATCACTGACAAAAATCCTAAAAGCGGATAAGTCTCAATATATTTTTATGGTCCTAACTCCCAAATTCAAAAAGCAATATGTTGGTGTCCGCTAATACCACAAAATATTACTAAATTTGCTGCAAAAAACTTGTTTTAGCAGCTTAACAATAAATTGGGTTGAAAACTTAGATTAAAGCTAATGTTTTGACATGAAAATTTACCATCCAAGTCAATTTGTACAATTTCTTAAGCAAGAACTTAACCCCTATGTCCTAACTTTAAACAGATCAGTAGTGATAATTAATTCAATAACTAGGTATACCAGTAGTATTAAAATGATATATCATTAGCCCTTGAATCTCTTCGTTCAGAGTGTGTAGGTAATTTCTTACAGGCTTGCTTTTTAAGTAGCATTGGGAAAGTTTTTGGTAAATTTCAACAACGTAATCAATTGAGCTATGCTGAAGTATCTAAGGTCACCATTTTGTCAAGAAGATTACCTTATGGAAGTTTGCACGTGACACTGTTGCCGATGTAATGAATAATTACACAGCCCCACAGGTCAGTTTTACCCCATCAAGTCAGGGTTAAGGGTATTTCAAGGTCAAATCGCAACCAAATTTATGGAGTCAAACTGACCACGGAAATAAAGTTAGGGACCTCAAAAACATAAGTATTCACTCATTCAAATTTGGTTACGAATAATTTTGCAGTTTGACCCCATCACGTCAGAGTCAAGCGTCAAGGACATTTCAAGGTCAAATCTGCAAAATTAGACGCAATTAAATTTAAAAAATGTATACTTATGTTGTTAAGGTCGCTGAATATAAATCCATGGTCAGTTTGACCCCATCAGGTCATGGTCAAGAGATATTTTAAGGACGGATTCGTACTCAGTGACCTCAAAAACTTTACACTCTCCAAATTTGATTACAAATAATTTTGCATATTTGACCCTAAAATGCCCTTGACCCTGACCTCATGGGGTCAAACTGTCCCTGGATTCGAATTCAGCGACCTTCAAAAACATAAAGATACCCATGGTCAAGTCTTTCGAACCTTTAATTTTGTTTATTGGGCTGCGTAATTTTGAAGATATGATCTTAAAATGTGCTTGACCTTAACCTGACAGGGTCAAACTGACCCCGCATTCGGGTTCAGCGACCCCAAAACATAAAATACCATAGTCAAGTCTTTCGGACTTTTCATTTTTTTGTGGGGATGTGTTATTAGTCTTTGGTATAATTGTTACTTGGGTTATTATTAGAAAATTTCATTTTAAAAGTGCAAACATACATCCTTTCTTTAGACCTAAACTTTATTTAAAAAACTGTTTTAACAACTAATATAGAATAATATTTATAAAATGAACCTTAGAAAAATTGTCTTTATCCTTCAAAAATTAATACTTCATAATTATCAGCACTGTGTTCG
>JAHBCN010021292.1:0-14230 GCA_019359885.1 Listronotus oregonensis | reverse complement strand
TTTTTAAAATTTTTTTTTTTATTATAGCCCAAATAAAGGGAGTTTTTTTTAAAACCATACCTAAACCTAATTTCAATGGTTAAAATACAGACCATATTTTAAAATTGTTTACACCCTTTAACTTTAAGGACGGGAAATTAAAATTTATCTAGCTTAAGGTTTAAGTTAAATATTACATAAAAGTTTTACCTCAATATTATACAGAGTGGCGAAAAAAATTGCCTCAAAGTTTGGACATACATTTTATTAAATAGCTTCCTAAAGTTAAATGAAACACCCTCTATTTAGTGACCTATTTTGACGCGGAACAAGATTCCCTTTAAAACTATATTAGGGTTTCCTATACCTATCTCTTTTACTTTTTATGCAAAAGACGTTTTTATATTTGATTTATGAATAATTTCTTTATTTTAAAAATGGAACACTCTGTACTGTTATTAAAAAACCTTTTTATTAACCACTAAATATAGGGTGTTCCATTTAACTTTAGGAAGTTATTTAATAAAATGTATGTCTAAACTTTGAGGCAATTTTTTCACCACCCTGTATAATATTAAGGTAAAACTTTTATGTAATAGTTAACTTAAACCCTTCAAGCAGTAAATTTAATTACGAGCAGCTCCTTATAGGTTACAGGGTGTAAACAATTTTTAAAATTTTCTGTATTTTTAATTTCTCTAAATTTCTCAGAAACGGTCAGTTTTAGGTATAGGAATTATAAAATAACTTACCTTTATTTGGTGTATAGTATCTAAAAAAAAAAAAAAATATGGGGTGTTCCATAAAAAAATATAACTTGGAAATGAAATTTTTTGGGCACCCTGTATATTTCAAAAAATGTTAAAATATGCTCCCCACAGACAAAAAATAATGATATGATTTTCTAAAAGTTTTTTTTCAGCTTTTTTCATTCCCAAAAAAACCAGGGAATGTGGTAAAGCCTGTATATATATATATATATATATATATATATATATATATATATATATATATATATTATATATATATATATATATATATATATATATATATATATATTATATATATATATATATATATATATATATATATATATATATATATATATATATATATATATATATATATATATATATATATATATATATATACAGGACGTCTTTTGTGTATCACTATTTTCGAAAGCTAAAATCAAGTTGTATAATTTAATATTATTGGTTTATTTGTCCGGTTTTTTTTCGGCTTATAATATGCCGCGTAGTAAGACATTGAGAGCAATCAAAAAAACTGCGAATTATTGACTTGACAAGCTGCGAAAAAACACAAAGAGCAATAGCGGATATAATTGGTAGATCTCAAAGTGTTGTCAAAAACTTTTTAAAGTTGGGAAAAAAAATCGAAAATTATGATAAGAAAAAGCATTCAGGACGTCCTTCTCGATTTTCTTCCACCGTAAAACGCGCAGTTCTAAGATAATTCTCGGCTACTGGGGCATTATCAACAACACTGGTGCGTATAAATAATTTAAATTCTGATCCAAGTTTATTGAAAAAGGGGGCAGCTGAATCAAAAAATTTTAAATACCTATCAAAAATGTCTTATTAAACCAGTCTTGACAACGGAACACGGAAGTGAATAGACTTAAGTTCGCAGAAAAATATGTAACCAATGGTGACTTTTGGCAACATGTCATATTTACTGATGAAAAAATTAATCTTGATACTCCCGAGGGGTGTAAGTATTATTGGCATGATTTGGAAGAAAAATTATGCCTCGACAATTCAAGGACGGGGGAATTTTGTAAAGCAAAAAAAAAATTGGCATTTATTAATGGGCGTATGACTGTGTTGGTTATCAAAAAATGTTACATGATTACCTTCTACCCTTTATTACGCTAACTGAAGACGAAGTAATATTTTTTAACAGGACAATGCACCTATCCATGTAGCTGCAACTCAAAACAGTGGTTTCAAACTTCGGTATACGATTATTGGAATTAGCAGTTAGTCCAGAAAACTATCCAATGGAAAAGTCGGGGGATAGTGATGAGCTAAGACAGGTCTTGTCTTAGGTTTTGGGGTTGGTCTTGCTGCAAGACCAAGACCGAGACCCAAGACCAAGACCGCCTTTTCGTTTGAGACCAAGACCAGACCGGGGTATGCAAGACCAAGACCAAGGACCGAGGAGTGCAAGACTACGCAAGACCAAGACTGACCGGCAAGACTTTGCAGTTCTGCAACTTTTTTAAAATATATTAATATTTAATTTTTATATTCAATATACAAAGGTATTTCATACAGAAATGACAAAAAATGTGCCGAAACTGCCAAAAAAGGCTATTATTTAATGAGTAACAGGTTTTTTTTAATAAAATAATAATTAAATGGATCACTTTGTTATTTTATAAAGTTCTTTAACAACGATTATGAGTAAATTCAATAACATGTTTTGAAAATAATAGGATTGTGACTCAATTGGTCCGACAAAGCAGGATATTTCCGAAACCGTTCACGACAGAGAAAAGCTAGGGTACAAAAGTTATAGAAGCTGAAAATAACCTTTATATTCCTAATGTTTTATTTTTAATTAGCTATTTAGTGTTGCCACTTGCAGGGTAGATAAAAAAATTTCAAAATCCAGAAAAAAATTATATTTGTTCCACACTGTAAGGAGTGGCACCATAAGATTGCTTCTTAAAACTAAGATATAAATGTTATAAAAAAATTAATAAAAAATGTTTTTCATGTCAAATAAGAATAATTTTTATACAAATGGATTTTAAATATCACTTCCTGTTTTAACGTAAAAGACAAAACATTGCGAAAAGAATAATAATGACGTCATTTTTATCAAAACCGAACATTTAAAAACGTTGACATTGTTTCTATATGATAGTTTAACAATTTTACGGCATAATATGCAGGGTGGTGATTTTTTAAAATGGGTTTTTTGTCATAAATTTTATATTTTGGGCTAAAAGCTAAAATAAGGGGGTTTTCTTTGGAAAATTCTGGAATAGCAAAAAATTTCACATTTTAAGCCCTTTTTTTTCTATAATTTTTTTATATTCAGTTTTTCACCATAATAAACGGGTTTTGAAGATATCAAGCTTTGTCACAGTATTAAGCCGTCCTGTATAATGCAGGATGTTTATACAATATTTGTACAAACTTTGTACGGCAAATGTTTGACTAATTTAAAAATAAAAAGTTCATATGAACCAAAAAGATTTCTGAATTTTTTTTTAAATCAGAAACCAATGTTTACAAATTCAAAAATTTCAAAAATCATTTTCATGAAAATTTCACATCTGGTTGAAATTAAAAGTTTTTTTTTCTGCTCACACAGTACATAGTTTTGTATTTCTTTTAATTTTATATGCCTCTTCAAAAAAATTTAAATAATTCTTATCACTAAAATGTTTCTATGTGCCACTAAATATATAAAAACCGGTTGTGTCTAAATTCAACTCAAAATGGAGCATAAATAAATAAATCCCTACATTTAAAATATGTTTTTTAAAAAAATTCAAACGTATGTGTAAGGTTAAAATTGGCATATTTTATAATTGGAATGCAGAAAATATAGTTTCCGTCTTTATTTGTTTTTAAGTATTAAACAAATATATTTTATTCAATATTACTTAGTCTAAATTATTACTACCAAAAAAAAGCAAGACCAGCAAGACTCTTGCAGCAAGAACCCAAGACCAAGACTAAGACCGGGTGGTGCAAGACCAAGACCAAGACCAAGACTTTCCTTTGGCTTGCAAGACCAAGACCAAGACCAGGCTTGCAAGACCAAGACCAAGACTAGCCCGGTCTTGGTCTTGGTCTTGCTTTGCTCATCACTACTGGGGGATATTAGCAAGGAAATTATATGATCAGGAAAAGCCAACAATAAATAATGTTAATGAGCTTAAAGAAAGATTGCGATCGGACTGCGTGGGCTGAAATTTGAACGGATACACTTAAGGAGTTAATTGATAGCATGCCTAAAAGATTAATATAAGGTATTTAAATAAATATATATATATATATATATATATATATATATATATATATATATATATATATATATATAATATATATATATATATATATATATATATAAAAATATATATATATATATATATATATAATATATATATATATATAAATATATATATATATATATATATATATATATATATATATATATATATATATATATATATATATATATATATATATATATATATATATATATATATTTAATAAATTAATTTGATTTATCTATATTAAAGGTCAATTGTTGACAATACTCACTTATAAAATATATACTCGAATATATATAAAAATTGAGTTTGTGTGGCTTGGTCGCAAAGTATAACTAATCAATCAATATTAATTTGTTTTATAGGTATCTAGGATTTTCCGTAATAAAAATATTATAAAGTTTATAAAAAGATTACCTATCGCGAAAACACTTCAGACAGATAAGTAAAATCGCTATAAAACCAGATTAAGGTTACTCTACAATATCAATATTATATTGGGGAGTGTTTCGTAAGGTACCACAATGGCTGACGATGACTGTGACTGTGACTGTGGAGACTGTGACTGTGGAGACTGTGACTGTGGAGACTGTGGTGTTGAATGTTGTGCAGAATGTCTACAAGAATGTCTTGTTGAATGTATTGGTGAATGTATTGGTGAATGTTTAGGTACAATTTGCGATACTCTCTGCGGAGCATTGTACGACTGCTTAACCATTTGCTGTAAAAGTAAGTATGTTAACCAAGGTAAAAAACATATTTTTTGCATATAGTTTATAGGACCAAAAAGCGTGACGTAGTATAGTCTGTCTCAAAGTATACCGTGTTAGCTCTTGGCTTCATTTATTGATTATACCTGCCGACAGCAATAAAACTGCGGATCGGTAGGTTTTAAAGGACAGAACATTAGGGACGGACTTTAATAATATTAAGATTTATAATTTATTGTTTATTTAGGTAAGTATAATCTTAAAATTACATGTAAAAATTAAATATATGCAAAGTTTTAATTAATTTATAACTGCATTATCTATACATAATTACATTTTTAATCTAAATATCTAAATCTAATTCTTTTTCACTATCAGAGTCATCATTGAGATTTATTACAATAGGATTTATGTTGTTTTGAATAGAAATGTAAGAGTCCTCAATTTTTATAATGTGTTGTAGTGAATTTTTTCAGCTCTCAACTGGTAAGTTAGTAATTACATTTTTTATCAAATTTATAATACTGGGACTTAAAGTAGGTGTAACATTTTCTGCTCTGATCTTTCATTTTACTTGGTTCCACAAATGCTCTATGGGGTTAAACATACAGTGATACAGAAAAGGCGTAAGACAGTATGCCCAGCCTGTTCAGCCAAATTATCACATACATATTGTTTTTTAATTGCATATGAATTTAGGAGTTCCAAAAGATGCGTTTTTTTGTAACTGAATTCAAAATAAATATCATTTTTTAACAAATATTCCCCTTCAGTTTTTGAAGTTGATGAAGCTGGTGCTTTGTGTAGCAGACGGCTGTGGTAGATTGCGTCATCCATGACAATAACACTGTTGTTTAATTTTTTTTTATTGAAACCAGTTTTCAAAAAGTTCTGCAGTTGTATCCTCATGATAATCCAAGCTAGAATCCTTAATATTCTTTGCAGACAACAACAAGCAGTTTGGGACAAATCCGTCTTCTGAACCAGCGTGTATTATGGTAATGCGTTTTCCTTTATTTGAAGGTGCTTTCGTCTGACAGTTTTGACTGGAATCAACCCATCCTTTGAATACTGTGTCGTGTGTATCGAACAAGGAAGTTTAAAGGTGTATGGAAGCCCAATACTGTAGAACAAAATTGTCCAGGCGTGCAGGGCAGCGGGAATAGGAGGGTTGGCCCTGCGGAATTTGCGCAATGAATAGTAGGTCAGGGCCGGATTTCCATAATTCTTTGTTACTATCTATAAAATTGACATCATCAAATGTCAAATTCCAACATTCACTGTTTTTTTTTATATTTTTTTGCACAAAATTGTTGGTTATTAAAGGATACTTCTATAGAATATTTAAAATTATTGTGTAATATTAGATTTTATATCATCTGATATAATATGGAAAGAATAGGTTTTACTGCTTTCTATTTAAATGGTCGATATTTTTGAAAGTTTTGTATTTTTACCAAAAATCTTTGTAAATAAATAAAAACACGATTTTTTAAAATAAATTTCAAACATTGTATGATAGTATTATGTACTTATCACCAATTTTGTGATAAAAGAAGGGCAAGATAGTGTAAATGAGTTTAATCTAATCCTAAGATTCTGGTTGTACATTAAAAAGTGAAAATTTTCATAATTGCTTTTTAGGCATATACTTTTCACTAATAACAAATATTTATGAGACAGAATAACAGTGGTTAAAAATGTTTAGTAACCTTTGGTACCTGAGTATCCATTGTAACAGTATCCGTTAAATATTATGTGTTACAGTATGTCGAGCTTAAAAAGTTGATAATGCAAGATTAAGAAACCAAAAATCTAATTTATTTTTAAACAAATGGTATTGTCTCGAAAGTTGCCTCCTCTCCGATTTTGATCAAATTTGGTATACAGGGTTTTTTGGGGCGCTGATTACAAATCTGAAAAATATCTTTTCGGCAACGTTTGTTCCGAGATCTTCATCATCAAAGTTGAAAATTAAACTAACCTGATTTTCACTATATTCTCTCTCTTTTTTTGTACACAATTCTTGATTTTTACACTAAAGTGGCACACGATATTTTATAAACACCTTTTAAAACCTTGTATTTTTATTTATTTTACATCTTTTTTCCATTAAATTGCAACTTTTAAGTTCAAAGGCAACAGCCATATTTGCTTAAAAATAAAAGTGTAAAAAGGTGTAAAATAAACATAAAAAAGTTTTTAAAAGGTGTTTGTGAAATATTGTGTGCCAATTTAGTGTAAAAATCAAGAATTTTGTGCAAAAGAAGGAGGAATAGTGTAAATAAGGTTAGTTTGATTTTCAATTTTGATGATGAATATCTCGAAAACGAAACATTGCCGAATATTTTTTCATGTTTGTAATCAGCGCCCCAAAAAACCGTACCAAAATTGTACTTCCTTTCATTCAATTAGAGGGATCTGTATATATTTAAATTTGCCTGGTCTGCCCAGTAATCAATAATTTTGATCCTTTAAAAGAGTGTACTAAATTATTAAACGAAATAAAAATACCTAAATGTAAACCTTATTTCTTTTTAATAATCCACAGAAATACACAAACATTGGGGAAATCATCTAAAAGATAGTTAAGATTGCCTTACTTTTCTCACTAATATTTCCTATGAAATTTTCATTTTCTATTATTCATAATTGATATATTATTATTTATTCGGTTACCTAACGTTACGTCTTATAAAAAGCACCTAATTTAAATATAAAAAATACTTACCTAAAGTTAAAAAGACGGGTATGTTACCCTTGGATTTGCAAGACAAAACCATACAACCTCTAGTCATTTTGTTACGATATTATAAGTAACAAACAATAAACACAAAATTATAGTCACAATTTAATAAACACCAATCACTAAAATAAGGTTTTGATCAATCCAAAAACGATATTCCGGCTCTCATAAAATTACAATGTGTTGGCTAACTTCACACTGATTTATCAGTGTATAAGTAGGCAACACATTAAATTATTTCGTGGAATTTTGTTATTGCGCAGAATCGGCAGGGCCAACTCTGACAGTTATTTTCATACTGGGCTGGACATTTTTTGATCGAATGGGCCATAGCATTGGGCTTCCATACACCTTTAAACTTCCTTGGTATCGAACCATGTTTCATCAAGGTAAATTATGGACTTGTTTTCTAACCTATATCTTTTAATTTCTTGAAGGTAATTAAATCTCCAAGTGCGTAATCTGTGCGATTCCATTACTACTTGTCTTTTGTCTATTTTGCGGTATTTAAATCCCATTTTACAAACAACTTTATGGAGGGTGGCACGGCTAATATTTATATTGGTTTCGTCTTCGTCTAGCTTCTTTTTCAGTTTATCCAAGGTAGGAATAACTCCGCTTTCATAAAGACAATATATTTTCCTTCTTATGAGGTCCTGATCACTATTGTCTATACGGTGAGATTGAAAATCACTACGTTTTTTCCTTTTGTTCAATTCTTCACTAATAATAATATCCCTTATCGATGATATTGGAGTATTTGTAAGTAGATAGGTTTCTTTTAAAGCTTCTTGTTTAATTAGACCTCTACTGATTAAAGTTTCATACACATTTTTCACAACCTGTTTTGCATCTAATGACAAATGATTTCGACGCGACATAGTTATATTCTCGTAAAACAACTTTTTCGAAACGCACAGTAAAAATGGTTATTCAACACTGCCACTAAATTATTAGCCAAAATATTTATATGCCTAATGGTTAATACTCAAGAAATACCTGGCCCACACCTTATATTAGTAATTTCCAAAGTACGTTAGAAATATCACCCCCACCCAGGTGTAAGAGATTATGGAGAGTCAATGCCATGGCGAATTGTGACAAAGTTTATTAAATAATAATAATGATAATTAAAAATAACTAATTTAAGGCCTTAATGTTTAGGTGGTTGTATCTGGCAAAGGACTTTCTTAGGATTTTATTAAAATTTTACCGATTATTATTGAAATAATTCTACATCGATTGGTGCAGAATGAATTTTATTAACAATACAGTTCCGGATATATTTAATTACAACAACAACTAAGGAATTTTTTAAAAGTAGTCTTATTGATTGTTACAATACAGTTTCTGAGATATTAATTAATAAATAATAACAAATTGATTTCATTAAATTCGTGAAAGGGATACACTAAAAACAATCTGGCAACAACGCATGTATGTAAAATTTTTTAAAAGTAATTGATATGAGAAGTAACGTTGGTGTTGATTTTTCTCTTTCTTTAAATAATAAAGTAATTTTTACGAAATTAAATACTGTCATTTATTACATATGTTTGAAGACAAATTTCTGAAAAAAAAAACCAAAAAGAGGAATGACACTGACGACTAATTAATTAGCATAGTTACGTTGCATTGTTGTTACTATAGAAACGTTTATTAACCTGATTCGTAACAAAAAAATAAAAAAAAGATCCGTGTTTTTATACCAGGTGTTACGGAACACTATAATCTTTTCAGCTTTGTCTGACAAAAACACATTAAGAAAACACGTATTGCATTGGTTAAAAAAGTCAGTAACTATGGTAACAACAATAAAAAATGTGGTGCTTTGGTTCAAAAAGTATGTAATCATGATTACTTACCGGGTGTTTTTCTCAAACGATAAACAGTTTTTAAAGCTTTAACCTGTATTTGGTAAAATGTATTTTTTTCGTAGTAATTGCGATAAAACTAACATAAAAGAAGTAATGTAAGCATGGAAACAATTCTTCGAAAACCCGTTAAACATAGATGCAGTAACTAGGAACACCAAGAAGGTATACCAAAGAGCAGAGGAGTACCAGAACCCACGCTAGAGGAGATTAAAGGGGCGATAATCCAATTAAAGAACAAGGCCCCAGGTAAGGACTCCATATCGGCGGAATGCATAAAATACGGGAATAACATCTATCTACTGCCATACTAGAACTACTGTAAAACATATGGAAAACGGAAACCCTGCCAAAGGAGTGGAATAAGGGTATCATCATCTCCATTCATAAGAAAGGAGACCGGCTGGCCTGTGAAAACTATAGGGGAGTAACCCTGCTAAATATAACATACAAGGTGCTATCAAATGTACTAAGAGGACGCATATACCCATAGGCAGAAGACAACTTAGGGGACTACCAATGCGGGTTTCGACCCAAGAGATCAAATATTCACCATAAGACAGCTTCTAGAGAAAAGCTGGGAGTTTAACAGAGAGGTCCACCAAGTGTTTGTAGATTTCCGCCAGGCATACTATAGCATCACCAGGGAAAGTATCTGGCAAGCGTTGAAAGGCATAGGGGTACCGGAAAAAATCATAAAGTTAACTACGATATGCGTAGAAAACTCCAAAGTCAGAGTTGGAATAGGAAAGAACAACACTCAAACATTCTCCATCAACAATGGCCTAAAACAGGGTGATGGCCTGTCACCATTGCTCTTTAACATAGTGCTGAACATGGCTATCAAATAAACGAATATTGGTGTGGAAATATTTACAAATAAGGGCTCAGATATGATCTTAGCATATGCCGACGACATTGACACGGTAGGAAGCAGTACGATTAAAACAAAATAAATATATTATGAACATGGAGAAGGAGACCAAAAAGGTAGCATCGTAACTAAGATGAAATTTTAAAAAATATGGAAAATATAAGGATAATTTTTAAACTAAAATTTGATTTTGACAAATAAATAAATTTTAAAATAAAAATTTACAACTTTAAAATGACGGTCCACCAGGTGTTAGGGGTTGTTTTCGACGTGAAATTTGGATTAAGCGCCTCAAAAAAACCCTCATAATGATTTTTGGTTCTTTTTCGATTGTGTGAGGAAAACCCTCGGAGATGAGGTTCGCGCCAGGTTCCGGTGCACCAGGTGTCCAGGGAGTGTTCGCCGATGCCATATTTTCCCCGCGTGAATTTTGGGAGAGTTTAAGACATGACCTACATCCGCGTTCCTGAGCTCCAGGTCGGCTGTGGGTCATTAATCGTGATCAGCGACCTCTAAAACTCCCGAGAACCCGATTTGGGCCAGTTCTGACTCATATTTACAAAGTTATTAAATCTTCCAAAAACCATCTAAAAAAATGCATTTTTTGAATGCATTTTTGGCTGCAATTTGCGATTTGTATAAGTCGCAAAGTAAGTGCATTTTTTACAAAAAAAAATTTGGAAGCGAATGCAAAAAACCGCATTCCTATTCGTCTTCCCCCAAAAAAAATTGCGTTTTTTTGGGGCCTTTTTTTAGTGCTTCATTCCCTCGACTAAATGCAATCAATTAGTTTGCCTTTTTAATAATTAACTCTTTTTTTTGAGAATTTTTAGAAATATCTCGCATTTTACAGAGACCTGACGTCGAAGTGTGTAAGCTTTCACGGCCGACTTCAACTAAATTATATAGTATTTTACCTGTTAAAGTTAGTTTCTGACCTGAGCTAAGTTGTTTGATCGAACACCCGCCCCCAAAACGATAAAAAAATGTCAAATTTTGCTCAACTTAGGTTAGCCAAGATATCTCAGAAAAAACCCCCGGGGTACCTTGGGGGGGGGGCGGGGGGGGAGGTCAGATTCTTACTTAGCTGTGACAAATGTACGGCCAACTAATTTTTTTTTCCCCCTCAACTTACCCCCAGAATTTGTGCTGTTCGTAAGCTTTTTTTGTCAGTACTGTATTAAATTTTTTTAAAAGAATTTTGAGACTTTTGGGAATATATTTATCTATCTTATAAGATAACCGAAAATTTTTTATTACCTAACAGTAAATTTTATATTATTTTTGTAAATTTTTTTTTTATTGGTTTTATGTTTCATTTTCCCCGCTTGTTTTTTTAAAAAGTGCATCAGTGCAAATACTAATACTTGTTCATTGTGTTTTTTTGTTTTTGGTGGTGGTTAATTAAAAAGTTTTTTTTTTTAAATAAAAACATTTTTTTTGTATAAAAAAAAAAAATAAAATGCATAAAAAAAAAAAAAAATTTAAAAAAAAAAAAAAAAAACAGGTGCTTCTAGCCGCCCTAAAAAAAAAAAAAAAAATTTCCCCCCCTAATTTTTTTCCCCCAAAAAAAAAGAGTATGGGTAAGTTCTTGCAGACGACTACAAAGTTTTTTTGGGAAGTTTCATAGATTTAATCACTAAAAATACAGGTTTGCCCCCAAAATACCTGCACCCCCTTTTATATTTTTTTTTTTTTTTTTCGAAATTTTTTAAAAATAGATAGAAATTGCACCAGTAAAATTAAATTTTAGGGATAGGGTTTTGGGGGTTTTTTAAAAAAATTTTTTTCCCCCCCTTTTTTTGGTGTTTTAAGAAGATTTAGGGAAGCCCAGTGCTGTAGAACAATCTTGCCCCGCTTCGGAAAAAAATAAGCGGGTGGGGGGGAAAAAACCCGGCTGAGTTTGCGCAATGAATAGTACGGTCAGGTCCGAGCTTATACTAAATAATTGCAACCATGTAAAATTTTTAAAAACAAATGTCCAATTCAAACCTAATACACTTTCATTTTTTTTTCTAATTTTTTGTACAACTTTTTTTTGTTTTTTTGGGAAAACTATTACGAATATTTAAAATTTTTTAATATAATTATTTATTTAATTTTTTTACCGCGTTTAATTGTGTAATATTAGATTTTTTATCATTTGCTTTAAAAATAAAGATTAGATAATTTTTAAAAACCCCTTTCCGTTTAAAAAACCCCCATTTTTATTAAAAAATTTTTATTTTTCCCCAAAAAAAAAAAAAACATGATAGTTTGGGGGACTTATCCCAAAGGATAAAAGAAGGGAAGATAGTGGAAATAAGTTTATTTAATTATTTATCATAATTTTTAAAAAATCATATCTCAAAAAAAAAATCGTGGAAAAAAAAATTTTTTTTTTGATTTGTGGTCAGCGCCTCCGTATGGAAAAAAAACCCTTTAAAAACTAAAGTAGCGGGTTTTTTTCAAATGTGATAAGCGGGGGGGTTTTTACCAAAACTTTTAAAAAATTTTTGGTTAACTTTTTTTTGTAGTAGATTCCATTCTGGACACTCTGGGAATAACCGAACGAAGAGAGTGGAAAGTTTGGGGCCCCCTTAAGTTGGACTGTAAAAAAATGTATAAAATTGGCACTATGTGTTACTCTGTTGGTAGCTGCCAGAGGAATTATACTTGCGAACTTCTTGGAACAGGAGCCGTGAAAATACCCAAAAAAAGGAACATAGCCTCTACCGCCCGTCGGTGGGTAAGAGAACAAAGCTTTTTTTTTTCAGCATTTTTGCGTAAACTAAATTTAAATAATTGGGCCAGGGGCCAACGAGGTTACAAAAAAAATAGAGGGAACGCAGGCGCTGAAAAAAAACAGGCAAAGTCATTTCGGCCATATTGGTAACTCCCGGCGGGGGGAGGCGGTTTTTTTGGGTTTTTGTTTATTTTTTTTATATGAGAAGTTTTTGGTGTGGTTTAAAGACATTTTTTTTAAATTTTTAACAATAATAAAGAAGTGTTTAGTTCCAGGTTGTAAAAATTTGATAGATAAGAAGGAGAATTTGGGTGGAAAAAAAAATTTTACAGGTGTGTATTCAACAATAATTTTATTTAACTATAATTCATGCTGTTTAAAATAAGAATATGCTTTTGATTTTAAAATTTATTTGTTAATAGATTAAACATATGTTGGGTTACAAAGAGAAAAAAAAATTTTTTTTGGGGGGATTCAACCTTTTTTCCCCCCTATTTGTGTTGAAAATTTGAATAAATAAAAAAAAAATTTAAAGCAGAATAATTTTAAGGGGGAAAAAAATTATAAATCATTCAAAAAACTCAATTAAAATTTAGGTTTTTTTTGTTTTTGGCCCCAAAAATTAGCTCAAATTAATTAGCTGTAGGTTAATTTATTTTCATAATGCCAGCTTATTTTTTTTTTGTTTCTGTTCTTATCTCTTCAATAAATTCTTAGATAAACTTAATGCTTTCAACAGACTAAAATGTATTAATTGTGCTAATAAAAACCCCAATTTAAAAAAAAACTCTTTGACTTCGATATAAAAATTACAGATGCTTGTGATTAGTACTTTTTTTTTGGGTTTTTTGAATTTAAAAAAATTTTAAAAATTTTTATTTAACAGAATACCCAAAAATGAGACCAGAAGATCAACATGGTTGACAATTGGGGGTTTCAAACTTAGGAGTTAGCAGACAAAAAGTTGTTTGTTCCGATCATTTTTTGGGGGCCCCCTTTTTTTAGAACATCTTAAGTGGGGGAGTTGTTTTTCTAAGAGACAATGTTATCCCCATTCTATTTATTGAAAAAAATTGTCTATAATTATAGTATGGACTTCCAGGCTATGAGGGTCAGATAACATGCCGTATAAAAAGTAATCAATTTTTTTTTTTTTTGAAAAATTTTTTAAAAAAAAAAATTTTCGTCTTCAAGGTCCTATCATCAAATGTTTTTATAAAAAAAAAAATTTTTTTTTTCACATTTTATAACATTATACCCTAAATTAAAACTAATAAAAAATGTCT
>JAHBCN010021291.1:0-14205 GCA_019359885.1 Listronotus oregonensis | reverse complement strand
TAAGTTTTGGTTAACTGACCTTTTTTTCTAACAATGTTTTATTATTCAGGAAAACAAGAAAAACCCCATGAAAAAGGGGGGGGGGTTTTGGGGAGAAACCCTATGTATCCTTGCATGGGGGTGGGGGAAAAAAAATTGTGAAAATCTTCCTTACGTAATTAATGAATGGCCCCTAATATGTAATTACTTGTTAAAAAAACAACCTGTGAATTTGCTCAATAAAAATAGGCATATTGTGACGTATGTCGTGAGTTTTTTTTTTATTAATTTTTTTTAACCAGATAATATTTTTGTTACCCCAAATTACTCTTAATAAACAATATTTCGTAAATTTTTAATTTATTTATTTTTATAGTGTCGGAAATTATCAGAATTTTCTTTTTTTTCCCCCGGGCCCAAAAAATTGCAATTTTCGAAAAGGGGGGAAAGTTATTTTTTCACAGGATTCCTTCCAAAAACCCCTTTCCCCAAAACCTTGGGCAAGCACTGAAGTGGGAAAAAAGACACACTAAAAAAAGCTGGGAACTTTTTTTTTCGGGGAAAAAATTAAAAAAAAAAACACTAAATTTAAAAAAATTTATTGATTTATACGGTCTTTTTTTTAAAATCGTCATATTTTGGTGTGGAAAAAAAAAAAAAAAAAAAATTTTTCTATTATTTTTGATAAAATTTTTTTGATTAATCAATTTTAGCCCCTTTAAAATATTTGCAGCCGAGATCAATCAGCAGTATTTTTAGAGATTTTCGGCTTTTTAAAAATTAGTCCCCAAAAGTGTTTTTCTGGAAACCCCCCTGATGCTAATGTCTACACGTGTGAGTATTGGTAAGAGGTAAGTATAAATTATAGTGTGGAAAATGAGGCAAAATAAAAAACCCCAAACTGTATATTTTTAATGTGTTTGCTAACGACAAAGGGGTACTTTTTTAAGTTACGAAAATTATAAAAAGTAATAAAACAAAATATATCGCCCCAAAACATACAAAACTCAAACAATAAAAAAAAATTAAAATACTTTTTTAAAATGGTTTAAAAAAAAAAATCATCAAATGAATATTTTTGTTTGGGGATTTATTAATGGGAGGTTTTTTGACAATATCAGATATGTCAACATGAGAAATATCATCTTTTTGGGGGTTAGAAATAATTTCCTGTCTTTCTCAGAAATTTAACTAAGAATTCATCCTCGCTAATTGATAAAACGTTCCCCAACATATTTTTTTTCTTTTTTTTAGTTAGGAATTTGACGATTAAAAGTCATTTATTTGGGTTTTTTTTGTACATAACGAGCAATGGGCAAGCTGTCATCTGTTCCCCGATACCTTAAGTTTGGGGATGGTTGTTGGTATCTTGAACGCGTTAAGGAATATAAAACAAGATAAAGCTAAAAAGGGAAAAAGGAAAAAAAATAAAAAAAGGATCGAAGAACATTTGATCCAAAAAGGAATTTGACCTAACTCATAATGTCCACATATTTCTTGGGGACCACACAAAAGACAACTTAGTCTTCTTGCGTGCATTACTGTGTTCCCTTTTTTTGACCATGCAAGTTGATGAATTGACATAGTTCCAAAAAAAACGGAGGCTTTAACCCCCCTGAACAATCTTGTCGATGATGGGCAATAAAGAAGAGTTGACCGTTTTAAGGTTAAAAACCCCCTTTTCACTCCGTGGAGATGATAAAAACAAAAGAGTTAAAGTCAAACATCCATTCCCCTTGCTACAACGGCATCGGGTGTTTTTTTTTATACATCCCCCAACTCCATCTGGAGAAATTTTTTTGTCCGCTTTCTGTAAAATTCCCCAAAACCCGAGATTCGAGTTAAATTTTTTTCTAAATAAGAAACCATTAATTGAAACATCACTTTATTGCGATACTGAGTGGGAGGTCCATCACTTGAAATATAATGTTTTTATTTTTCGGTAAATTTTTTTTTTTTTAAAGTAATTAGAGTCTTTATATGCAAACAAATTACCGCAGGGTCGTGTCGAAGGCTTTCGGACAGGGTGCAAAACAAAGACTTTATTTTGTTTTCAGGTATATTCTTATAATAAAAAACTGATGGAAGGCTAATTTGAGGTTTAGACCCCCAAAAAAGAGCTGTTGGGGTCTCTTGGCCATATTTACAGTTGTAATTTTCTGGGGAAGTCAACATGTAGCAGACCTTCTATTTCAGAGAGACTTTTTTTTTTTTGGGGATAACCTTAAACTGATGAGTCATGTTATTAATATGTTTCATATAGTCATAAATTAAGTTCATAAATGTGTCCTTTAAACTTTTTTAGCACAAATTTTTTTTTTTTCCCCCCTTACTGCTTTTTTTTTTCTTTTCTTTTACTGTTATTTCCACTCTCTGTTTAAAAATTTTTTTAACTGAAGCCCCACCCCCATCATTGAAATGAAGAAAATTGATTTTTTTACCACTACATTGCTTGCAGCGTCTCTCTAGGCACTCTTCTTTAAGTGGCTCCCAACAGCTTGTGGAAAAACATAGAGCTTTTACTATTTGATGGGGAAAAATTTCTTCAATCATGTTACTTCTCTTAAGGGCCGATATTAAATGTGCCATGTTGGTATGGTTTTTTCACAAGCAAGTATTTCTCATTTTAGTTGTGGGGATCACGACCCAAAATGGGCGTTTTTTTCAAAATTGTTGGTAAGTTATTTTAGCTTAAAAAAAATTTTTTTTAAATTTTTTATATATATTCTTCAAACTATCATTGAGTAGCCTTATTTGTTTCTTTTTTTTTATGTCTGGTAATTGTTTTTTTTTTTCCTGTTTTTTTAACCTACTGTTTTCGTCGCGCTCAAAAAAAATTAACAACCATTTTCTTTAAATTTTCGGGTCGTAATTTCTTAATGCTCTAATTTTTCCCCGATTTCAAAATTTTTAAAAAAAAGTCATCGTTTTTTTTTTTAGACAAGTATTTATACTTCGAATAAGGCGTCCATTTAATAGATTAGCTAACTTTCTTTTATTATCATCATTTTTTTTGGCTTACAAAATTTTCTTTTATTTGTCTTGCCAACACCTCTCCAAAATGCGCTTCTTTTTAACTACGTCTGTTACTGTGGCATTCTAAGGGGAAATTCTGTAAAGTTTTGGATGGGGTTTTTGGGGTTTTTTCAGTCTTTGCTTTATTACGACTTATACGTACTTTAACTGATTAATAAGTCGTTGTTTTTAAAAACACTTTGTCTTTCAATTTACTGTTCTCATCCTGAAGTTTGAGACGGTTATTTCTAGCAATTTTTTTTCCCTAGGGGAAATTTCCCCGGCTTTTTGAACTATGGGGTGTTTCATTTGTGGTACCTACATCTAGATCCTGATTTTTTGTTACCCAAGATTGAGTGCTTCTTGCAGAAGTGGTAGAGGGCACCTCAGGTGAATTCAAGGGTGGAATATTCAAATCATTATCTGCCAAAAAAACACTAACCCAGGACTTTCTGGGGGCAACTCGTTCAATAAAGTCATTAGCTTGTTTTTGCATTTTCTTCTTATCGCGGTTTTTTTAGATCGTAGCTTCCAGTTTTTCCTTACCCCCCTTTTTGGTCCCGGGCTTAAATCATTTATGCTTTTAACCCCCCCCCTTTTCTTTCCTTTTTATTGGTCTCTTTTTTTTCTATTTAAATCTTCATGTTTTTCAGGATCATCATATATTTTCGCTCGGCCCTTTTCTGCATGGACTCTTTTTTGCTGTCTTTTTTTAATTTTTTTTTTTTTTTTGTTAAAATCTTTGCCATATTACTAGCAAAAAAAAAAAGTGTTCTATAGTTAAAACCCCAAAGATTTATTAGGGAAATTATCACTTGTGGGACAGCCATCACTGGTGTGGACAATGGTTGACCACACCATGACGTCCCACTCTTGACGGTTTTAACGTTTTATATTAATTTTAGAAACCCCAACAAAAGTAGGGCAAAATTTTTTTTGGGGCTAAGGACGTGACCCTTATAATGCAATCAAAATTTTTTTTTAAAAAAAAAAAAACATTCTTTTCCTTTTTTTGTATGGTCACACAATGATGCAATCACCTTAGCACTTTACAGACACTTGCAATATTTCCCCATAAGGTCTCAAATACAACTGAATAAAAATATCTTCCGGGTTTTTTTCCAGCATGCCTCTACCCCCACCTGCGAAGGCCGTTTTTTTTCATTGTTTTCGGTTTTTTTCCCCAGTTCTATCAATGATTTATTATGTCCACACAAGTGACGCGTATAAAAATTTCTCATATTGATACATTTTTTTTAAATTATTTTTTTTAATAAATCAAGATACATTTTTTTCCCTTCATAGTTTTTGAGTTTTTTTTTTTATCCGTTACCATCCTTTTTTTTTAAAAAGGGGAATATTAATTATCTTAAGTAATCCCCCAAAACTTCTCAATCTATTAAAATTTCGGTCCACACTATGTGACGAATCACATCGTGGGGGAAAAAAAAACCCCCTTTTTAAAAATTTTTTTAAAAATTTTTTTTGTTGTAACAGGTTCTTTGTTAAATGGTATTTGCTACATTTTAAAAAAGGGTTTTTTTTAAAAAAATTTAAAATTTGCAAAATAATTTAGGATTACACCAAATATGACCATTTTAGAAGAACAACCCAGTAACATAATTTATAACAAAGAAACAATACATATCTTTCTTTGATTTACTTGGTAATCATTTTTCAATTCATCCTTCACAATATCCCCTTAGGAAAACCCTTTGTCGGAATAATCCATTATTTGACTTGTTTTTAAAAACCTTTAATCTTAGAAATATTTTTTCAAACTTTGACTGCTTAGAACATTACTTTTGTTCCCATAAAAAAAAAACAGAATAAAACCTGGTTTTTTTTTTCTTTATTTTACTTTTTTAGTTTACAAAATGTCAGAAACTTCAAAATAATGTTTAAAAAAAAAATTCATATTAAAAAAATTAAGACAGGGGGGGTTAAACATAAGCATCCAAATTGGCAATTTTTTTTATTAAATAGTGATCTAAATATTATGAAGCTTATTTGATACAGTATTAAGTCTACATATAGATAGTTACAGTTTCCCCCCAGTGCGGTAAAAACCACTTTTTAAAAAAAATACGTGCCGAAAATAGACAAATATACGGGTCATAGAAAAAAAATGTTTTTTTTATTTTTTTTTGACTCCAATATTTTTTTGATATTCAAAAACCTTTTTAAAAAATTTCAAATACTTATTGGGCTCATTTTGATGGTTTTTGATTTAATATACAAAAAGTGCTAGGACTAATTTTTTAAAGCCTTTTTTTGATACTTTTTTTTTTTTTTGTTTTGACACTATTTTTTAAAGGGGGGGGATGTACAGTTACATTTTCATAATTTATATCTACTGTATAATTTTTTATTAATTTATTTATATCATTTTTTTCCGCTTAACCCTATAAAAAGGATGAGAAGAGTTTTCCCAAACAACAACAGGTAGTTTTTTTATATCTATAGTTGAAACTTGTAACTTTCAACATTTTAAGCTTAAAATCGTACATGAATATCGTTATGTATTGGGGTTTTTTGGATAATATAGGCTCAGTTCGGCTTTTTTTTTGCATGTTGTCATATATTTTTTTTTTTTTTGGACAATAAACATTGTTAACATAATTAAATTAAAAAGAGTGCAGAAAGTGTTTATTAATGTTTTGTATTTTTATTTGCATAAGGGGTACAGGGGCATTCAATAAGGACAACAAGACCATTTTTTTAAAATTTTTTTTTTGTCATTTTAAAAAAAAGAAGCTAAAAACCATCTTATAGTAAAATTTTAAAAACCCAATATATCCGACCCCAAAGGATTTTTTTTTTTTCTAGCTAAAAAGAACAAGATGAAATAAAAATTTTTCCAAAAAAATTGGGAGTATCTTGAAAATTCAAAATAACCTTGCCGGTGTTACGTCAAATTATTTTTTTTGACATTTTTTTTGTCAAAATGAAGCAAATTCCAAATTTGACAAAAAAATAATAGGGAAAATTTTTTAAAAAATTTTTGCCATCATTAAGCAATTTGGTAAAAGTTTGCTTGACGGACATGACGCCGATTTTAATGAATTTTTGAATACGTGGGTTATGGGGGGGGCTGAGCACGAATCTAAAATCTTTTTTTTTCCACAACCTCGGTTTTTGAGTTATAAGGGCTCCAAGTGGACTCACCCCCAAAATTTTTCCCTTTTTTTAATAAACACATATTAAACAAATACACTAAAATTTACAATAATTAATTGGATATTTTTATTAAAAATCACCTCAAAGGGGAATTTTTCCTTTTTTTACGTTGAAAATATATACAGGGTGATTCATAGGAAATGTCAATACTTTAGGTAAGTAGTCGGGGGCCCAAAAAAAACAAAAAATCTATACAAATATGGGTCCGCAAGGCCTTCGTTTCCGGATACAGGGTGTTCACCACGGAGCTGACATGTGCTTAGAACTAAATGATGGGAATTTTTAAAAAAATTTAAAAAAAGTTTTTTTTGCCGAACAAAATTTTTGGACAATAATTTTTTTTCAAAATTAGAATACATATTGTTTAATTACATTTTGTTTTTTTTTTTTTTTTTTTAATTTTTTCTATAATAAAATCAGATGCGTCGTATTTTTTTTTAAATTCAAATATTTCGAAAACTTTTCCATATCAATTTTTTAAAAGTATACTTTTTGACGAAAAAAAAGAAAAAAAATTATTTAATCTACTTAAAAATCCCAAGGGCTGTACTAAAGAGTTGTGATTTTTCCCAAAAGGGGGAAAAAAGGTGTAGGTGGCCCCCCCACAAGAAAAAAACTGTAACAAGATTGTTTTTGAATCCGTCATCCCAAAAAACCCCCCGAATACCAATTTTCTCAAATATTTACATTTTTCCAAAAGGTTTTTTTTTAAAAAAAAGGGAAAAATTAAATAAAAAAATTTTAAAAACCCCCTATTTCGAAAACGAAGGCCCCCGGAAAAATTTTTATAAACGTTTATGTTTTTTTTTAACCCCCAATACGATCTGAAAAATCGACATTTCCTCATGAATCACCCTGTATTGATGTATAAAAGGTTGCCCCAAATTTATAATTAAGCTCCAAGAAAATAAAAAAATGGATTTATTTAAGGTGTTTTTTTTTAAAAATAAGATTAAACTTTTGTATATTTTAAATGTATTCGTTTAATAATTTTAGTATATAAGTGCCCAATCAGTATATGTTCCCCCTTTTTAAGTTAACTTTTTTAAAAGGTGGACATTTGGGAAAATGTTTATTTTGAGAGTTAGTCTACTTGGGGGCCTCATACCTAAAAAACCAGAGGTGGTTGAAAAAAAAACTGATTTTTGATTCTTGCTCAGCGCCCCAAAAAAAACCCTGTTTGCATAAATTCATAAAAATCGGCGTTGTGTCCGCAAAGTAATATTTTACCAGCAATCTAAAGCTTCACAAATTGCAAAAACTACAATATATTATGATTTAATAGATCCATTCGGACTCAATGTATAAGAAGAAGTCAATAAATTATATAATATATTTTGTTTGGCCATTATATGCTGATCATAAGTAATCTTTCAAATTTTGAAGTATTTTAGATGCCCACTTCCGAATTCTAATGCACGTACGTTTAGTAACTAGAAATCTAGAGTCTTATTTGTTTATTCTGCTGGGATAATATTTTTACTAAATGTATTGTTTCCTTTAGAATCCCGAGTAACGTCTTCTTCCCTAGAAGCCGTCTTGATTCACTACCAGAGGCAGCGCAGCCTCTTGGACTTAATATCCCATTATCTTTTATACCAATCCTCTCATTAGTCTTGTTTCATCTACAGTATGTATAACCCCAACACTGGTTGGTTAATATATTTCCTGTATGCTCATTTTCGGTTTTTCCCCAAAAAATGCCTGTCTTTTTTTATGAATGTTAGGCTGCTTTTTTCCCCCCTCGCACATTCTGCAGCTTGGGTCCCCATTGTGTGAGCCTATCTTCAGTAGGGTCCCTTTGGGGGTTTCTCCCCCCTTGCCCCAAACCCACTGTTATGCAAAGTCTACTTTTTTTGACCAGTTCTTCCTTTGTTCTTTTTTGGTGGGCCCCTTGTGAAGCCTTTTCCATGTCTTATTCTACTAAGGTTTCCCCAGTGATCCCCCTTTGTTTCGGATCCAATCCCTGGTTTGCCCTCGTGCTGGGGTTTTTTGGCACTCCGGGGGAGGTTTTTGGGTTAAAGTACGATGTGGAAATCCCTGTCTCGCTAGTCACCCCCTTTTTGTTGCTTTCTATTCGCGAATGTCCTGTTACCCACAGGAGAGTCCTGAGTAACGCTTCAGAAAATAATTTGAATTAAACCAAAATGATACGCCACAAATTTTAAGTTTTTTTAATCGAACCCCTTTTTAAAAAGTTCTTTTTTTTAAAGCGTCTCATTTTTTTTTGTACTTTTTAAGAATAAAGGTTTTGTATTCATTTTTGGCAACAACAGAATTACTTTACTTCATAAAAAAATTTGGGGTTTAAATACTACCTGGAACCCCAAAAGACAAAAAATCAATACCATGTCAAAGTCTCCCCGTTATTACTACTTTTTAAACATGTTGGAAAAAATGAAACGAATAATTAAATTAAAAACGAGCCAATAACTAGGGGGTTCCATTAAGGAAATGTACATTTTATGTCTTTATGTCTTGTTTCTATTCCAAATATTTTCTTAACTATTCTTTTAGCTTCTACTGGGATAAATAAAAAAGATAGCTCCCCATTTTTTTTTAAATATAAGGAAAGCCACAAATATATTTTTGTTTAATCAAAATAAAGATTGTTAAAATGTATTTGAAAATGGCTGAATGTACTTCTGGCACGTTGGACTAAATTTTTGGGTAATCGTGCCACTAAGCTATTGTGCATGTTTTTAAAAAAAAATCTCTCATCCATAACAAAAAATTTTTTTAGACAATTTTTTTCGACGGAAAAAAAAGGTTTTGCAAATTTTTTATGATAAATACTAACATTTTTTTCTTATGTTTTTCGGGGGTTTTTTAGCGAGATTCCATGGGGGCCCCTGGTGATTTTTTTAAAAATTGCCCACACACCGCTATGAATATAAGTGAACACTAGAACTTTAGTATTTTTTTTTGTTGGGGATTTTTTTTTTTTCTTTTTTTTTTTAGAATGGAATGTAGAACAACGCACAGTTAGTGAAGTAGTGGAAAAATAAAATCACCAAAACCCCTTTTTTTATTTTTTTTTTTTATTTCCGTAATTTTTTTTTAATTTCCCCTTGCAAAGGGTTTTTTTTTTCACCTTCTATAATGTGTTTTTTTTCGTTGGGGAAAAACACATAAAAAAAAGTTGTATTACTTTGGGTTTAAAAAAGTCAGTAACCATTTACTTAAGATAGCCGTTTACGACGCATCGCACGGATTGGTTTTTTAAAATTTTAAATTTGGGGACTGCGTGCTATTCGTCCGATGACAAAGGAAGGTGGGTTAAGTACTGATGTTGCCGTGGGTGTCAGGGTAGGTTATTTATATAGGACCTATAAAAAAAAAAAAACGTGGGAAAAATTTTCCCCAGACACCAGTTATACCCTCTTTAAAGATAAAGAAAAAAAAAAGTGGGACATTGGGGCTTCTTCAGATGAGAGGATAAAAAAGGGGGGGCACTTTTTTAACTCTGTTGAGAGTTTCAAGAAATATCAAAAAAAAAGGGGCCTGTAGCTCATTGGTGGGGAAGGGGGAAAAAACCCGAAAGGGGGCTTAATAAGAGGACCCCGGTTTTTTCCTTGGAGGGGAAACAAAGGTTAATTTTTGGGGAAAACCACTCGCTAGACGCAATTTGCAAAAGAAACAAGTTTGAAGAAAAATAAAAAGTTGAAAATCAAAGATTTGAGAGAAATTGTTAAACATGAAACTTTGAAGTGGCTGTTAGCTTGCCATTAAACCCAAAAACTCCGGGGTTAGCTACCCAAAATAATATTGCATAATATTTTTATAAATTAAGGGGTTTTTCATATCTGTATCAAATTTTTTTTAAACCCCTTTTTTAAGAAATAGGTGAGCTTTATAATTTGAATTTGTAAAAATTTTTAAAAAGTGGGGTTTTGTTAATATTTGGTGAGAAAAAAAGATTTCTTTTTTTTAGGACAAACGTTGTTTTTTAACCTTTTTTGGTAGGTAGATATTTTGGTAACTGGGGAAAACATTATTTTTCTCATCATAAAATTTTTCATCTTACTAGGTTGTTGTCATATCTCTCAGATTTATTTTTATTAGATGGTAACAAAATTTTGCAGAAATACGTTTTTCTAGCAAAAAAAAGCTGCCACCGTTTTTTAAAATTTTTTTTTTTCCCCAAAAAAAAACGTCAAACTATTTTTACTATCTGCCATTTTGTTTCTCCTATTATCAGTTCATTGTCTTTTGAGAATGACACCTGAACAAAAAAAGGATTCTTGGTTTAAAAAAACCCCTAATCAGAGTTACTGACTTTTTAAATCAATATATTTTTTTCAGGTTTCATTCTCAAACTAAAAAAAACAGATTTTAATTTTAGACTGCTGTACCTTTTCTTTTAAACCAGGGGTTAACCGGGCAATATCCCCTTTTTAATTGGCCTTCAAATTTTTGTCCAGTGTAAACACTTAAGTCTATTCCCCAATTTTTTTTACAAGTGATTGTCTAGAACAGTGGTCGCCTACCGCGAGCTACCTTTAGATCGCAATTCTGGTACTTTTCCCACATATTTTAAAAAAAAAAAAATGTAACAATCATAAAAATTTTGGTAAATAAATTTGTTGTTTTATTCTTTTTTTTGGGAAATTTTATATGAACCAAAAAAAAATTCAAAAAGTTATTTTTTTAAAATTAAAGATTTTAAAAAAAATTTTAAATTTTTGGGGTTTAAAAATTATTGTTATTGATACCTTGGTTGACTTACCTTCCTTTAAAAAAATATTAGAAACTAATTAGATATATAAATAAATAAAATAAATCTAATATTTTGTCCGATGACCTTAATTTAAAGCAAGTTGTGATGATTACTTTTGAATACTTTCATCATCCAGTAATAGTCTAAGATTCGAATAAGAGACGACCTTCACCCATCTGCCAACCGGATGAAAATAATGTTTTATCAAACATTATGAAGGTTGTCTTACGACAAATTGCGTCGATTTATATATAGAAAAATATTCATAACAAAATTTTGAAAATTTGACAGTATACTAAAGTCGATGGGGGCAACTCGGCTAAAATATTTTCAAGATAGTGGCACTTTCGGTTACACCGGAATGAAACTTTTATTATTTAATTTAGATTGAATTTATTATTAAAAATTACGTACTTTAATAGATTTTTTCTGGTTATTTAATACCTATTTATACAGGGTGTTTAAAAAGTGAGGTTACAAATTAAAATGAGAAAAATGTAAAAACTCAATATTTTTCAAATAGAAACCCCTGAATTTAATAATTTTATAATATTAAGTATTAAAAATTAGGGTAAGGTAGTATGAAGTTTCGAAAATTGTTAGTTTTCTAAATATTGCCAATTTATTATTTACTTATGGTAATTTTGGGTTCAATTTACTATTAGTTGACCACGACATGTTATTTAGAATTGCTGTCATTTTCCCCCTTTTTGAAATTGTCATTAATCATGCCGAGGAACTTAAATTACACGAACGAAAATTATTTAAATTTGTTTATTATCTATGGAGAATGTAACAAAGTTTTATTAAAAATATGTGACATATTTTTAAATTTTAGATATCCTAAAAAAAAAAAAAAATTTTTATTTAGCAGTCAGTTTTTCAAATAACATCGTCATGGCCGACTAATAGTAAATTGTATTAAAAAAATCCGCTGCAAAATTGCCATATAAAAATAATAAATTGGCAATATTTCAAAAATTAACTTCCCCCAAATAGACAACTTTATACGGAAACATTTTAAATTTTTTAAAAAATTTAATAAGATAAAATTATAAAATTGGGGTTTCCTTTTAAAAAAAAAAAAAAAAAAAATTTTTTTCGTTTTTTTCTTGGTTTAATTTTTAAAAAATTTTTTGGAACATCCTGTATTTATAGGTATCAAATTATAAAAAATGTTTAAAATTTTTCCTTTTTTTAATAACAAATTTAATCCCAATTAAAAAAAAAAAAGTTTCTTTATAGGAAAAATTTGCAGTTATTCGGGCGTGCATACGTTTTTTTTGACATAAAAATTAAAAAATATAAAAAAAAACGTAATATTTATAAAAAAAAGTTGACACCCCTTCTGGTATAACCGTCGGTGTCACCATCTTGAAAATATTTTAACCGAGTTGCCCCCATCGACGTTAGTATACTATCAAATTTTAAATTTTTTCTATGAATAGTTTTCCATATATAAACTACCGCAGTTCGTTGTGAGTAGGGTTCTTCCCCCGGGAAATTTGGTTGGGGAAAAACCCGGGAAATCTTTTGGGTTTTTTTCCCGGGAAATCAAGTTTGAGAAAACTCGAGAACTCGAGAAATCAAAATTTAATCCATGAAATTATAAAAAAAACTATTTGCGTTTGTTTTAAACCCCAGGGGCGGCGGGGCGGCAGGCCAAAAAAGGGTGGTACCCTTTGATCTCGCCGATCGCGCGCGGCAAGCGCTCTGGTGGCGTCGTTTTATATATAATACAATACAGTAGGTAATACACCGTAATGCCAACCTAGGGAAAATTCCGTAGTTCTAGGGATTTTTTTTCCCCCAATAGGAAAAAAGGGGGTTTTATCTAATATCTAAAAGGGGTTTTCAACTTTTGGTTGTTTTCAGTTCAGTTTATAGAATTTGTCAATTTATCAATTTTAATATTAAATGGACTACTAATACTTAGCATCTCTCCGCATGTTGTTGCCCTTTCGTATTTTGTGTTTGTTGCCCACAAAATACGAAGGGAAAAAAAAAAAAGTCAAGTTCGTGTATTTGTTGCTCCACAGTAATGCCGAGACTGAGCGAGTATTTTCAGGTTACCGACGTTAAAAAAAAAAAGCGAAATTAATTATCCAGTGAGGCATTAAATGCAGTGTGTTTAATTCGTCTTTCTAGTGAAAACTTTTCCAAAATTATTCATTAAATAAAAAAGCATTTAAGTCTTATGAAAAAAAAAACCTTTTTTTAAAAAAAAAAAAATTGTTTTTTAAATTTTTAAATTTTTTTTTTTTTTTAGAAATTTTATTTTTTTTAATTCATTTTGCTATCTATGTCCATTTTACCATGAGATTTTATTTTTATGTATTTTTTTAACTTTTCTGACAATAAAGTCATTTCGTAAATTTTTTTTCTATTTTTTTGATCTAGGGGAAATTTTAGGGATTTTTTCACAGAAAAATTGGGTTTTTTCGAGCTTGGTTGACAACACTGTAATAAAAACGTTCAAGTGTTTCGACTCCCCTTTAGTTCAGACGGTTTACAAAGTGTAGTACCCCAATTTGTAAATTTCTCGACAACCCGAGAAGACCCGGAAAAAGCCCCGGAATTTCGAGACCCGGAAATTATAAGCTCGAGAAATCAAGGGGAAACCCAGTTGTGAGACACCCCATTTTAAAAAAAAAGTTCGCGAATGGGTTGTTAAAAAAATTTGGTCAAGGATATGATTAATTTAAAAAAAAAAAGAAACAATTTTTTTTATTTAAGTATGATGGAATTCCTTTTTTTTTTAATTTCTTGAATTTCAGGAATAAAGTCTCTAAAAATTTTTTTAATGTAAAATAAAAAAAATAAATAAAAAAATTTGATACACTCTGTATCATTTCAATATATGTATATGTATTTTATAAATTTACGTTAGCATGTTCACATACCAATTTTTTTTATTTTTAAGTTCATAACTAAAGCTTTTTAAAATTTTAAAAATTTAAAATAAAAAAAAATAAAACTTAAAAGCCTTGATTCTTGATTTTTTTTTTGAAGGCATTACTATACCAACCCCGGGGTTTTAATAAAATTTCCTTTTTTTTATTATAAAAAAATTAATTTGGAGGAGGGGGCAAATTACAGTATCCCCTTACCTTTTTCCCGTTTATACCTGGCAACCTAAAAGTTAAGACCAGTAAAAAATTTGGCAACCCAATGTTTTGCATATTTCTTTAGGCTTTACTTCTTTGATTTGAGTCTGGGGGGTTGTTGTGGTTTGTTTTGGTTTTTCATTACAGTATCAAAGCCGGTAAGTGTCCTAAGCAACACCTACAGGACTGTTTCATTTTTGTAAA
>JAHBCN010021290.1:0-14209 GCA_019359885.1 Listronotus oregonensis | reverse complement strand
TGGCCTTCTCGATTTTTTTTGGATCCTTTGGAAAATGGGATTATAGTCGTCTTCTTGTACATGTTCCTTGATTTCTTCATATCTTTGGGTAACTTCCGGAGCTGTGATTTTTTCCATCGGTGGTAGTTTATCTGAGATCGGAGAGATTTTTTAGTTCCCCGAGAACCCCTTGGGGCTCTTTCCCCGGGGAATTGGCGACTTTAGGCAAAACCCCAACTGGTATGATGTTATTATCTCTGGCTTCTCGTAGGAATTCAATGTGAGAATTTAAAGTATTTTGGCATCACATTGGCGGTTTTTAAAATATGACAAAAATTTAAAAAAACCGATAAAAAAAATAATAAAAAAAGTATTCCCAAAAAAAATCAAAAAAAAGGTTTATTAATGTTAAAAAAATTACAAAAAAAAAAACTAATTTTTTTTCTTATTAATCTTTTTTTGGGAAAAAAAAGGGTTTTCCGGTTTTTCCGATTTAAAAAAATTTTTTTTTTTTAAAAACTTTTTAAAGGTGGATAATTTTTTACTGGTTTTAAGCAAAAAGATTTTCTTACTCAAACAATTTGTCGCTGGTGTAGGTGTAGATAATACAAAGTCAGTTGAAAAATGAAATTTAGTGCTTAAAACAGGTTACTATCAATTTACCGGCTTTCACATTGAAACACTCCACTGTATACGGATAATATTATATGGATTGCTCCTCGTAAAAGTCAACGTGGACTTGACGAGTTTGTAAAAATAAATGTGGGCGGGATCAAACAAAAAGTCCCGGGGGTTGTCACTGGCCGATTTTGATTGGTGAAATTTTTATTTTCTACATTGAAGCAGATTTATTTTAAAATATATTTCATTTTATGCAGGGGATAACATCTGGGTATTTAATTGATTTTTTTTAAAAAACTTACGTTATTTCTAGGGAATATATTTTGTAAAATATTTTATTGGATTAGTGTTTTTGTTAGTAATTTTAAAAATTGGTTTTTTGGCGCCTTTAAAAAATGTTACAGCGAAATAGAGTTATTATGCTGTTTAGAGTTGACTGAAGCGGAAATTTTAAACATGACCTACATTTCAAACGAGTTTCAGCGAGTTATTTTAAATTTTATTTGTGTGTTAAGTTAAAAGAAGTAATTTTAAAAAACAAAATTGTAAAGAGAATTTGTAACCCAAAGTTAGTTGTTCATCATCATGTATTGAAAATATATTAAAATTCAGATGTCGACTTGGAAAAGTGTTTGGGGGTTTTAATGGGTTCCATAAATTTGCTAATTACCCCAAAAAATGTCAAAACCGTATAAGATTTGGCCTTGCATTTCAAAGACGGGATTTCTTAAACCCGGGAGTTGCATTTATTTATATGCGATTCTTCTGGGTTTGCCCATTGAGCCTGCTGAAGAAGAAATTTTTTTTTTCTTTGAAATCTTGAAAAAATTCCCTATCGTGTGCCAATTTTCAGAAAAAGGTCATTCAATTCGTGTTACTTCTAAAACCTTTAAGTACATTAGTTCAGGGCCGTATCTGGTAGGCCCCCACCCTTGGCAAGCTTAATATTTGGCGCCCTCCCCCCCCTACCGAAATTTTGGAATATGGAATACCCCCCCAATAAATACGGGTAGTCCGAGTTTTTCCCCAAATTTTTTAAAATGAAAGTGGAATTCATTTCTATGTATTTTTGATAAAATAGATGGATAGATTAATATTTTTTGCTCATTTGTAATGATAAAAAAATTTTTTAAAGGGTAAAAAACCAAAAATTTAAATTTATTTACAGTGACGTTGGTGACTATAAACAAATATTATCAACATTATGATAATATTATCGTAATATCCATTCAAATAATAAAAAAAATCGTTTTTCGTTTTAACATTCCCGATTAGAGAAAACGCTTGAAAAAAATTTGGGATCTTTAAAAAATAATATTCCCTGAAACTATTTTGACCGTTCGCGATCGGCGTAGACGCCGCGTGTTTTTTCAGAAGCCAAAACATCAAAAAGGGTTTTTATTGGGGCCCAACCTAAATATTGTATATTCTTTAAATTATGGTAAAACATATTTAAATTTCCTGCGCCACCCATGGTTCAGGCGGCATCTCGTTTTTAATGCCCCCTTTTATCCCCTTTTAGTTTTTTGCTGTCCCAACTGATTTCGGATAGACTTTACATACGGCCATAAGAACTACTATATCCAAATATTAGTTGAGGTGTCCGTTACTTTGTGATAGTTCATTTTTAACTAGTAAATGAGAAACAGTTTTTATTTTTTAGTTTGATAATGTAGTAGTACTACAAACTGCAGTCACTGTTTTATAAATTAATTAATATAGTGATAGTAAACAAAGTAAAAACTGTTCTCATTTATAGTACTATATCAAGTCTAAATAAACTTTTTTCAAATTCTGTTTTTATGGGGAAAAAAGATGGACATTTTAATGACCCCAAATTTCTTTTAAAAAAATGCTTTTACAAGTAAGGTAACATAAAAAACTTATGCATTTTTGAATTAAGTCGGTCTCTAAATCATTGGATACATTTCTTAAAAAAAGAGCTTTTTTTGTATAGGTTGAGATTATTTTGGTCAAAAATAAAAAATTTTCATTAAACAAGTATATCAATAAGGACGAGAAATGTGTTTTCCCCAATAGTATCGCTAGCAAATTGCAGAAAATTTATCTAGGTGGTAAAACATATGACATGTTGAATGGTTTGTGTAGACGACCAGTGACATTTAGGAATATCAATATGAATCTTTTAAAAATTTTTGTAAGACGTAAAAAAATTTTCTCAAAATTTGTCGCCCCTAAAATCTCCCCTTTGGCTCCCCCTACTCACCTCTGGTAAACCCCCCCTATGCATCACGCTTATTTATTCTGAAAGAGACAAATTTAATGACATAATAAACCCTTAAGTTTATCCATACAAATTTGAATTAGGGAAATTTTTTCTTAACCAAATACATTGTTGTATTTGGTCAAGTTGATTGTCCGGATGACTTGCAAGGCAATTTTATGCAAAACCTTCTGCTGAGTGCCCAAAGGAATCTAAGACACTTTTTAAACATTAACAAAGTATAAGAAAAGTAGTTTTTTATCCATTATAATAAGAGAACAAAAATAATTTAGATTTTAAGAACAACTTCGTTCTAATGTCCTAACTTGGATCATCAGAATAAAACAAAATAAAATAGAACTTGTCAAAATGCAGCACTTGGCGGATGCCCAAGGCAAAGAAACGGCTAAAATATGAAACAAATTTATTTAAAAATCAAGTATTGGGTTTAAAGGAAAATGCTCGCACACGTCTGCAATAATTTTTTCTTGCGCATTTTTTGCATTAAGGAGAAAATATACAGGGTAAATTAAAAAGTAGATTTTAATACCGAAGTTGAATTTTTTAATGGAACACTATTTTTTAAAATCATTTTCAAATTCTGGAATAAATAAGGTTGTTGCTACTAACATGCTAGCATTTTCTAAATTGCTTTACTTTTTTAAAGTAGTTAAGTGGACACGAGAGGAACTACGCGAGCTGGACATCAGCACACGAAAAACGATGCATCTTCACCGCAGAATCAACCGCGCTCATTAACATTCCGTATATATTCCCACGCCACTAGAAAGGTCGTGGCCCTTTTAAAGCTTGGTGTGTGCATGATCGGCTGGTTTTAAGTCTTGATTGTCAATTTTCCAATAGTACTGGATCCAACTAGTATCCACACGAAATAGCTAATGCTGGAGCATTCTTATTCAAGGCAGCGGAACGAGCAGCGGAGAAATTCGGTTTAAGATTTGCAATAGATTCAAACGACGACCAATCACTATAAAACTTTAGTCTAAGGATTGGTTAAATCTGCAGTCAAAAGAGCAGAACACCGTATTCTCTTGAAGATCACATTTATAAGCCGCAGCACGGAGTATTTTACGGATACATAGAAAAACTCAATCTAACTTGAAACCTTACGTTTTTAAAAACTGCTGAGCTTAAGTCTGAGATCGACGGTTTTCAACTAGCATGCCAAGATGTGGTGATAAACATATTGGTATACCGAACTCAGTTTTCTAACATTCCTGATTCTGCTTGTCGAGCCTGCTGACAGAACCCAAAACCCTTATTTTTTGTCTAGTGCATGTCAGTGGATTTATCCCCAACGAACGATGCGCTTCGGGCATTCCCCAGACATTACTACGGCATCGATGAACATGCCCTTGCCCTGACGATATCGAGGCAGTAGCGAAAAATGAACCTGAAATTCACGCCAATAAACCGATATCGTTCCCGTAAAACGAATAACTCTATGTATGTGCTTGAGTTCTTCGCTCCAGCGGAAAATAACATCGATATAAAGGAACGGAGAAACCGCCAAATATCGGCTCTATCCGGAGTACAACGTGCGAATGGTTGCTTTTTGCATATCAGCGTTTTGGGGTGCATGCCGGATAATCTGTTGAGGGAGCTATTAGGGCCGTTTACACCAACCGCAGTTATGGACGGCGCCAACCGTGCGCTCCAATCCTTGTGTAAATGCTGGCCGGCGAGATGCCAGGAGTGTGGAGTTGGGCGACGTGCCAGGAGTGCACGCTTGGATCTACTCGTCACACACACAGACACACTCACATGGAGCGCTTTAGACTCATAAACAAATTTGCGAAATTATTAAGTATTGGATTCAAATATTTTTACTACAAATGTAATTGTATCTTTTTCATCATAATTACGCAGTTTATAAAAAAAATAGTTGTTTATTTTTGTAAATTGTTTTAAATAATTATTGAGGGATAAATAGCTCAACATGTTTCTGGACAGAAACAACACCAGGCAGATGCTAAGATACAAGATAAAAAAAATATCTTGAAGTGATCGTCCAGCTGCTAAATAACGGAGAGTAACGGTTTAAACGTTCTTCTGCATTTAAGCTAGTTCTGATATTTGTATTTTTTTTTTTGGGATAAGATTAGATTAGATTATTTGAGCGGAGATGGCGAAAAATGACCTCCACCCTGCAACCTTCCAGATTTATTGTGGTTTCTCCTATCGTTCTTTAAGTACCTTGTCCAAGCCCGTTTTTTCTTAACTAGACTCCAGAGTCTCGACACTGGCACTCCATATAACTTGCCGGTTTTGGCTTCTCCTCCCAACCTAGTAAACCTAAGCCTGCATAGTGCTTCGCAATGGTACCACACATGAGGCTCTTTCTTCAGCCTCCGGCAGAACCTACCACTATTCCACCGGTTTATTCTTTCCAGGTGCTTGTTGATTTTGTCCTGTTAGTTGCCTTGTTATCCCGACCTTTCGGCTGTGGCTCAGTAGGTCCGATGTAAACTTGGCCGAGCGGTTCTTAATGAACTGCTTTGCCTGTCGTTGTCCCGGTGTTTGTACCCACCAGCTTTGAAACTGTCTGTCTACCAAATTCTTAATAGATGCTTTGAAGAGACCTGCCGAGATACCGCAGAATGGCTCCGGCCTATCATTTCCGCGGCTGATCCTCTTTTTGGGTGGTCGTCGGCCTCTTCGTTGCCTGCATGGCCCTCGTGGCCTGGTACCCAGGCTACCGTAAGTTTGTTTGCCAAGCCGACTTCTTCCAGGGCCTGTATACAGTCCCCGACTAGTTTGGAATTAACTTTTGGGGAACTGATGGTCTTCAGGGCCGCTTGGCTATCTGAGTAAATGACGATATTTTTTCCTTTACTCCCTTTTTCTTTAATCCTTACGGCGCAATGCACTATTGCTGCGATTTCCGCTTGGAAAACCGTGGCGTGCTGACCGAGACTTAAGATTACCTTTTCTCTAGGCTTATCTCCATAGATGCCAGCTCCTACACCCTTGTTGGTCTTGGAGCCATCTGTATACCAGATATGATCGGCTTTGCTTGGAGGGCCTGCCTTCCAGTCCTCCCTATCTGGTATGACAATACGAAAGTGTCTATTGAAGATGAAACGAGGGGTTATCCTGTCTGAGGGCATCTCAAACAATGAGCTGACCTCTTGGTCCTCCTCTATTTCCCATCTTGGAGTCCTTCGGTGTTCTATAATTGGACTTTGACCTCCTTTGAGCCTATAGAGTACCGCCTTTATCCCCCTGTATGTAGGTGTGGAGTGGCGGCAGGTTTAGCAGCACTTCTAGGGCTGCGGTTGGAGTTGTTCTCATAGCTCCCGTGATGCATACGCATGCTAGCCTTTGCACTCTTTGAAGTTGTCTGATTGCTACGGTCTGTGAGACCCTTGCCCCCAGGCAACTGAGCCATAGGTCATCATGGGTCTTATTACCTTTTTATACAACCACATGTTCATCTTTGTGTTAAGTCCCCAGCTTTTTCCACAAAGTCTGCGACATCTCCAGAGGGAAATTTTTTGCCTTCTGAACAAGTTTGTTGAGGTGTGGTCCCCAGTTCATCTTTTGGTAAAAAAGTGACTCCTAGATACTTAACCTCTTTTGAGAAGGGGATTTCCACTCCATTGAGCTTTGGGCATCTGAGTGCCCTTAGTGCTCTTTTCTTTGTGAAGGGAACAATAACGGTCTTTTGTGGATTAACCGACAGACCTTCCTCCTGCACCATTCGTCTACGATGTTCAGTGCGTTTTGCGTTCTTTCTGAAACAAAGTCTAAGTGCTTACCTCTAACTACGATGGCTATGTCGTCTGCGTAGCCAGGCAGTGAAACCTCTCTTTGGCCATTTTTGCCAGAAGGTCGTCGACTAGGATCGCCCAGTATAATGGTGATAGAACGCCTCCTTGTGGGCAGCCCTCCCCACCTCAGCTTCTATGGTGTCCTCGCCCAAGGTGGATCTAATGACCCTGTTTCATAGGCTGGCCTCCATCCAGTAGCATATGGTGTGCGGGATGTTCCTTCGTTTAAGAGCCTTCATTAACGATCCTGTTGGAACGTTGTTGAACGCTCCCTCTATGTCTAGAAATGTGCCCGCTATCTCTTTGTCATCGATTGACTTTGTCAGGAGTCTGCTCAGATCGTCCAGAGCGGAGTCCGCAGACTTTCCTGATTGATAGGCATACTGGCGGTCACTTAAAGGGTATAGTGATAGTATGTTATCCCTTATGTATCTATCCACAATTTTTTCCAATGTTTTAAGCTAGTTCTGATATTTGTAACTTTTTTTTTTGGGGATATAAGGGCGAACTAAATTTATAATAATCTAAAACATTTTGTAGTCCATTCTTAAGTAGTTTCTATAATTTTCTGGGTTATTTTCCCTGAGTTTCCTCAGTAGAGACATATGGCCAAAGCGTTCTCGGTTCAATATCCACTACTTAACCCACATTTTCACGGGGTTCTCTTTTCATTTTCACATACTACTCCACTTACTTTAAATACTTAATTCGACTGACTTTTTCCTACAAATGGAGCGACGCGCGGCGCGCGGCCTGTGGAGTTTTCACCGAGGCGGAATTTCCTCGCGCCGCTCCAAAACCTTGGCGTTTACGCTCCATTCACACTCCCGGCTCGCAGTCCAGGAGTCTTGCTCTTTTTGGCTACCACATTCTGACCTCGCGTTCCTGGTGCGCCACTCTGGAGTAACGCTTCGGGGCGGCGCGCCAGGAGCGTTGGTTTGGAGCGTACGTGTATTTCCGCATGTCAACATTCACCCGAACAACTCATAATAAAATTGCAAAAATCTGTTCCCCTGGGTCCCTTCGTTTACTGAGGCAAATTAATTTGGCCGAAGATTACTGACCGAGCGGACGCGAGGAGTGGTCCGATACGGATGATCCTTCGCATGTCGGATCTTTATGAATAGTAATCATATTCAATTTTTATTATTAAAATAAATAAAAAAATATAATAAAGGTAATTTAAAAAATTATATTGACTTAAAAAATTACCTAAAATTATGAAATGATATTTTTATACCTACACCCAATTATCCAACAAAATGGAAATCAAAAATAGGTAGGAACAAATAGGGGACCTACATTTTTTTAAGGCCGGTGCCAGCACTTAAAAATATTAAAGTTGTTAAGTAAAAAAATGTTTTTTACAAATTGTTAAAATTTTATATTTGATGGCTTTGACCTCAAAAAAATTTGTGGGCCCCCTAATTTTTTTTCGTACCCATTTTTAATTTCGTTTTAGTTGGTTCTTTTAGTGTATGTATATTTTTTTTATAATTTTAGGCCCAAATTTTAAATTTTTTTTATTTTTTTGGGTCCGAGTTGGGGGTCGCCCAAATTCGGCTGTGATACCGCTTATTTTAGGTCGTTATGTTACTTAGAAATCAAAGTGAATGTTTTCTATGTTTTATCAATAAACCTCTTACCGTCACTTGGCTATACTTGGCGTAAGTTGTGCATTATACCTTGAAGCCTCATTTCTATATCTATTTTTTGTCCTTATACCAAAAATTTCACAACCAAAAGTAGACGCTGTAATAAATTTGTACATTTTCAATATTTGGGACCATAATAGGGTTCATTCCCTGGAATTCTCGGCTCGAGAATTCCCGGGAAATCGTTGGGCTTTTTTCCCCGGGGAAATCAAGCTCGAGAAAACTCGAGAACTCGAGAAATCATATTTGAGTCTATGAAATTATAAAATAAAACTAATTGCGTTTGCCGTTTGTTTTAAACGCGCGGCGGCGGGGCGGCACGGGCCAAAGCGCAGTGGTACCCTTTGATCTCGCCGATCGCGCGCGGCAAGCGCTCTGGCGGCGTCGTTTTATACATAATACAATACAGTAGGTAATACACCAGTAATGCCAACCTAGGAAATTATTCCCTAGTTCTAGGGATTTTTTCCTACAATAGGGAAAAAGGGAATTTTATCTAATATCTAGGGAATTTTCAACTTTGGATTGTTTTCAGTTCAATTTATAGAATTTCAGTCAATTTATCAATTTTAATATTAAATGGACTACTAATGAAAAGTACCTATTAAATCCTTATACCCTGGGTTATGGTTTGACAATTGTATCTTTTCAAAAATTGCTTCTTGTTGCGCTGATTAATCTAATACGGGTTAATTCGTGGTATCGGGTTTCTGGGAATTACAGATCAACTGCTACTTAGCATCTCTCTGCATGTTGTTGCCCTTTTGTATTTAGTGGTTGTTGCCCACAAAATACTAAGGGAAAAAAGAAATGTCAAGTTCGTGTATTTGTTGCCCCACAGTAATGCCGAGACTGAGCCAGTATTTTCAGTCGTTACCGACGCGACGTTAAAAATAAAAAGCGAAATTAATTATCCAGTGAGGCATTAAATGCAGTGTGTTTAATTCGTCTTTCTAGTGAAAACTGCTGCCAAAATTATTCATTAAATGAAAAGCATTTAAGTCTTATGAAAAAGGAAAACCTTTATAAAAAAAGATTGATTTTAAGAATTTTTAGAATTGTTTTTTTTGTTTAGAAACTTTTATTTTTGTTAATTCATTTTGCTATCTATGTCCATTGTTATCATGAGATTTTATTTTTATGTATTTTTTGAACTTTTCTGACAATAAAGTCATTTCGTAAATTATTTTTCTATTTAATTTTGATCTAGGGAATTCTAGGGATTTTTCACAGAAAAATTGGGAATTTTAGCGAGCTTGGTTGGTAACACTGTAATACACACCGTTCATTAGTGTTTCGACTCTAGCTGAGTTCAGACGGTTTACAAAGTGTAGTACACGCAATTTGTAAATTTCTCGACAACCCGAGAAGACCCGAGAAATTAGCCTCGAGAATTCTCGAGACCCGAGAAATTGATAAGCTCGAGAAATCATGAACCCTAGACCATAAGCTGAAACTTAAACAAATATTTTATAAGCGTAGTTGCGAATTTTAATATTTTTATCATAAATTTAAAATAATTAATTTTTATGTGGAACAAATACATACTTATTTATAATGAAGACGGTAAGTCTTTAACCTAGAGCTTTTTAAACATATCACGACTTGCTAATTTGTTTTCTACATGCAAATTAGGAAAAACTTGTTTTAAAAGGTAGATAAATATACATAATGTTTTAAATACTCGTGCAAATTATATTTTATTGGACGATCAGTAAAGCAACTTAATATTAGGGAACGTATGTATTTTGTTACCTGTTTCGTTACTTTACCATATATGTGCAATAAAATAAATAAGGGAGAATAATAACTGTATTCTTGTTTTTAGTTTATTCTTCTGAGTGTCTGGTATACACGTCTGGCAAACCACTTTCTTGCATGCAGAGATTTTCAGTGCAATAAAAGGAGATGTCAATTTAATAGGCAAAAGCTTGAGCAAAATAAAGACAGGCAGAAAACGATTTCCCCTTTTTTAGGCCCAACAAGTAGAGGGGAATACCATGGCACAATGAATACAAGGTAGGATCACCAGCGATCCAAAATCGGTTCGCTTTGCGCAATGACGTAGCAATGTGACTTCGTGCCAAAATTTAAATAGAAAGCCTGCAATCTTTGTGAATTTTTTGCCATTTTTAAATATTAGGCTTATTTTAAAGATATGGGCTTTTAATATAACACATTATCTTAAACTTCAACTAGTTTTAGGCCCGGTTGTACAGTCACGGTTCAAGCAGAGCTCAAGGTTAAACTTGGTTTAAATATAAACGTTCAGTTGTACAAACCCGGTTCAAAGAAAAGCTTGGTTTACTGACTGTCATTTTTTAAGGTTCAGTTGAGCTATGAAATTTTGGCGCTTAAACCTAGTTCTACAGCTTCTACAGTGACATAACCTGACTTTAAGCCTTAACTTTTTTTTTTTAAAATTTTTTTGTGCAAAACAATAATGGCTCAGCAGCTACATGATAATCTTCTGGAATTAACAGATGATGAAGATTTCGTTGAAGCAATAGAAGTATTAAGGCCCGGTTGTACAGTCACGGTTCAAGACACGGTTCCACTGAACTAAGCTCAGTGATGAACGCCGTTCAAAAATGGGTTTCCGTTGTACATGCCATATTTGAACAAGGTTCTACAAAACCGAGTTCAAAAAAAAATCTGTACTGTTGGTAGCGTTCGTGCGCAGTTGGTTTGTTTTGTCAAAAATCATATGGTTAACCTACAATTTGTGTGACGGCGGAATTATAAAACAAAGTTTTCAAACCGAAAACAAGATAACTAAATTGTAAATTTTTGAAAGCAGCAAATAACTTTTCAGGATATGGCTGAACCGAAAAGGTCTGCTAATTTTACTTCCAAAGAAGAAGCAATATTACTTTGTTTAGTAAGAAAGTACAAAGAAATACTAGAAAATAAAAAGACGGATAGTAACAGCAACAAAAAGAAACTGGAATGCTGGAAGAAAATTGAAACTGAATTCAATAATGAAAGTGGTCAGATTTTTCGAGATAGTTTGACTTTGACCAAGAAATACAATAACCTGAAGAAGAGAACAAAAGAAACTGGCCGATGAAAAGTGCTATGCATTGGGAACTGGAGGGGGACCCCCAAAAAAAGCCCCAGAAATTACCGATGTCGATATGGAAATTAAAGAGATACTGGCAGAGCGAATTGATAGACTACAAAGTGAGTTTGGAGGTGATGCAGGTTAGCTTTAAAATTTTTTATTATTAAAATTCGAAAATCATAAGGTATAGGTACATATAGCCTTAATTTACACTATGATAATGATTTTTGTTAAATAATTTTTAGAGATAATTACAATCATAAATGTACCAGACGATACGGAAGAAACATTTATCAATGAAGCTCGAGAGGAAAGAAATGATGACATGAGTAGTAAGTATTTTTTTAGCAGAAAAGTGAAATGGTTTTGATAGAAATATATATTTATCAAAATCAGAGGGTAAACCTCCCGTAATTTTTTTTATAAATGACAGATAGAAGTCTGACGAAACCTTCTAAAACCAGGCAGTTTCGGAGGTCTGAATTAAAAATATAGATAGACGTAGTAAATATTTCAAGAAAAAAATATATTTTGTATAATTTTTTAATATTCTTTTCTGTATGTATTGAAACATGATTTTATGTACCCATTCCAGACAAGTTGGAGATAGTTTTAGCACGTTTTTTTAATATCTTTCTATAACAGCAGTAAATTTAGTTAGCAATGAACTGATTTCTATTGTTTTTCTTTTTCAGACTTGACAGAAAACAACAATAAACCAGACTGGTCAAAGAATACTGTGCAAAATTTAAGAACACCAACATCTAAGATTCTCACTGTAGGTAAGACTTCTCTGATAAGAAAATGTTTAAGTAAATTAAGTTAAGCCTTTATCTACCTGCTATCTATTGTCAAGGCCATAAGGAGAAATATCGGGGGTGGGGGGTGAGAAAGGCATAGGAAAACTATTTGCAAAAAGGATTTACTATTTTATGGGTACTTATAGCATGCATATCAAATGATTATAAAATTTCTGGTACCATCAGGTCTCGATATTTAATTATTTGGGTTGCCAGGAGAGCCCTTTGACAAGCTTTTTTTTTTTTGGGGTGGAAATTTACCCCCGGTACAGTTTTACCTATAGTTCATAGTAGCATATACCATTTATTACTGTTTTCAGGTGATGGATCAGGCAGTAAAAGAAAACGAAATGAATATGATGCTATGTGCAGTAAGGTTAGCCACTGGGCTGCCTCAAAAGCTGATTTGGAAAGTGAGAAGGCACAATATGTTGCTAAGGAACATAAAAGAAAACTTGAAATACTTCAACAGAAGTGTGATACAGAATGTGAAATTATGAGAAAAGAGTCCGAAGCAAAAATTAAAAAAATTGAACGAGAGGCAGAAGTAACCATTGAAGGTATAATTGAGTGTAATAAATTAAAAAGAGAAATTTTATTATTAGAAAAACATGTTATGTTACAGAAAGTAAAGGACATCAGAACTTAATAATTGGCTCGATAATAGATAATGAAGTTGTTGATTATTTTTTTATATTGGTTATATAACCCATATTATGTTTAATTGAATAATAAAAAACCAATATTTTTGTAACGTGTTTTATTATTTTATGCAGATATAAAACAGTAACATTATAAATAGGTATTAAATAAAAATAATTAGGTATGTATAAATTATCAATATCATGGTAAGTCCTCAACCAGCAGGATAATGTGCTAGTAGTAATAGATGCCAATTTCAATCCTACTGGTAAGGACTGACAAGGATAATAAATTGAGCTCAGGATTGAGCCTAAAACTAAAACTTACATTAAATTAAGTCATTAAGATAATAGAGGTTGTCCCAGCCACACCTGATTAATTTTGAATGCCTATATGTAATAAGTAAAACATTTTGAAAGTATGTGTTTTACCATTTATTTTCTATTGTGATAAAGATTTCCTCATTTTATTTTACATTTTCCTTAATTGTAGGTTTATAAAAGATGAATGGTAAACTGCGTACTTATAAACTATTTGATTTATATATTATTAACATTAACGCATTTCAGTTGTGTTGTTGACATCATAAGAAGACCTGGGACATCCTGTATTAATATTTTGCATATTATTTATCTTGAACATATGAGAGAAAATTATGATTAGGTACTTAGAGCTCATTAAAATAATTTATTAACTGATGTCTTACAACATTGTTGATATTTATGTTGTGGAAATTTATGTAAGGTTGAACATTTACATTACCGACAAAGTTAACAGCTGCTTCTTCTTCTTCATTGTTTGGAGGATCTGGCTCATTTAAAAGCTTAACAATGTTTTCCAAAACTGCTGTGGCAATTACCACAGCCTCTACTTTTCCACTTTTAATCTAACCCCAAAAGCAAGGATAGGAAACCTTCTTTTCCATTGTCCAAATTTTCTTTCTATGCAGTTCCTAGTTCTGATCTGTGATTCATTAAAAGTTGTTCTTGCCTAGTCACAGGATTAGCAAGGGGTGTTATCAAGTAATTTTTAATTGCGTAGCCACTATCACCAACTAGAACGTATTCCTCAAAATCTCCTCGTTCAAATCTAGCTCTGATGTTTGAATTTGCAAATATTTGTGAATCATGGGTTGATCCAGGCCAACGGCATACCACATCCTGAAACATGCAATTTGAGTCACATATCGCTTGAACATTGAAGGAAAAAAATCCTTTCCTGTTCCTGAAAATTTCTGCGTTATTGCCTCCAGGGGATATGGTTTTAATATGTGTGCAGTCGATAGCGCCAATACACTTTGGAAATCGTGCCACACTATAAAATTTTGAAGCACCTCTCAGTTCAGGTTGTGTTTCGGGCATTCTAATAAACTGACGGTAAAGCCCTGCAATAGCTCTTGTTACCTTCCAAATAATACGACTTGCTGTTCC
>JAHBCN010021289.1:0-14288 GCA_019359885.1 Listronotus oregonensis | reverse complement strand
TTAATAGATCATATGAAAAAAAATTGTTTGGTTAAAAAATAATAATTTCTTGCAATTATTTAAACAATTTCGGTTTAAACAATATGGCACCAGGTGGACATGCATTTATATCATCAGTAGGACAATTTAAAGATGATCGTATAAAAAATTGAGGTGGATTAGTTTTCGGTACTCATGCGCGATTCCTTTTAGACTATTACACATGACCCATAAATTTATAATTAATAATGTAAGTGCTAAAAATTTAAAATTATTGATTTATTGCATTTGCCAATCAGTGCTGTGTAGTTGGCTAGATTAAGTTATCATGATCACACACAGCTTCTTTTGCTGCGCAGTATTTCTCAATATTTTAACAAGGTAGATGTGTATGGAGAAGAGCAGACGACGTCCCATAAAAAAAAGATTAGGGTAACAGATTGTAGAAAAAAAGGAAACGTTGTCGAGTAATAAATAATCCAGGGGGATGATAAGAAGAAAAATTAATTTAAAAAATTATAACATAATATTGCTGTTGGTAATAAGAAAAAAAATGTGCTTGTTTATTAGTTCTTTTGCGGAAAGGAAGCAGACGACGTACCATAGAAAAAAGAAGTCATGTAAAAGATTAGATCAGAAATAAAAAATGTTGTGGAGTAACGACTAATTTGTTACTAAGAAAACTTTCCTCATATGTTAAAGTGTCCATAAGAAGAGTGCAATTTTTGGAAAACTACAGCGGTAATTGCACTGCAAAAATTGTATTGCGAGTTTATAATGTTGACGAAACGTCTTTTATTTTGTTAGTATTTTTTGTTTATAAAATATTTACATTTACTAGATTCAAGTTCTCAACTAATTTAGAAAATATTTAAATAAATTAGACTTTTGCATTAAAATACCCAGATAATTCTTTCATTTGACGTGTTAACGATTTAAACAAATTGTAATCGATTGTTTTTATATTTTACGAAAATGCCCGCCTCCTGCGGAGTCAGGCTTTTTTGCAAAAATATGAAACTCTTCCTATGTTAAAAAAATTACATTTCATTTAAAAATTATCGGTAATTTTGATGCACTTGTGCAATCACCCCCGAAAATGACACAAAGAAGTGTGTTTTACAAAAACATTTTAAAAATGTCAATGGTCAACTTCGAATATGTATGTGTCTTTCCCGAAAAGCAAACAGGTACTGCAGACGCATCTTCAAAGTTTAAGCAAACAAATAATTTTGCAGATATCGAAACCAAAAATCTGTTTAAGCGGTGGCAAAAACATACAGGGCATTTTATTAAAAAACTTAAGTTTAGTTTATATCTTAAAAATACGTAATCTAGGAAACAGTTAGCTACACCACTGAATTCTATTTTCAACTATTTTAATAGATTACATGGTGGTCAAGATACGAATCCAAAATAACATTTTCCAATGTCATTCTGTGTCTCTAAAACTAAGAGGACCATAAAACTATTATTAATCGCATCTTTTGTTTCGCAAAAACGCAGCATGGTACTGTGTAAACCACAACCCTCTGTCTCTATTAATAAAGGAGATACCCTGCAAAACATATGAATTCTGGACACCTTGTACATAAGCGATCACTTTACGCCCCCCTTTAATGTATAATGAATAACTGTTTATAATGTAATCGCATACAAACTAATTTATTATGGCTCAGATGTCATCAAATTAGTACCAAATATTACTTTTATATTTGGTACTAATTTGGTGACATCTGAGCCATAATAAATTAGTTTGTATGCGATTACATTATAAATTATCTTAGAAATTTTATTTATAGGTTCTGTACATTTTTTTGCAACAAGGTATAAAATTTTATAGTTTTTTGATTTTACAAAAAAAGGTATTTTAAAGTAATATAGATAGGTTGCTTCAGTTTAATTATTTAAGCTGAAAACGATTACTTTAAAAACCATTAAAAACTAAATTTTTTTATTTCGCATGTTTTTCTCAAAAAATATGCAAAACCTATCCAAATCCTACGGAATTTTTCTGAAGTTTTGCAACATATCTTCGTTGTGTTTTTCTGGCGTTTTCTTCACAATTTTTAATATAAAGTTATTATTTAAAGCCGTTCTTTTGATGAAAACCTCATTATAAAACTACTTCAAAAAGTAATAAACGTATTTTTAAAATCCTTAACTTTGATAAATAAGCACCTGTGACCTGTGGCAGCCAGGTTTTTTTAGGTGAAACTGTCCTTATAGTAACATGCAGTTTTTAGACAATTGCAGCAGAACCGCTGGAAATAAACCCAGCAACCCCTATATCTCTATCTATTGATATAAAAATATACGGGGTATTTCATTTAAAAAATACGTCACTCGTGCTGTAACTCTTTTGTTTTTTCAAATTTTTTTCTGATTAGATTATTGAATTCTACGGAAAAAAATACACGAAATGGCTATATTCGTTTTTTAAAAAAGTACATTATAGTCATTTGAAATGCACTTTTTAATTATATATATTTTTTAGTTTTAATCGTAATTAAATATTTGTATTAATAAGACTAAAAAAAAAATAAAAAGTTAAAAACAAATTGGAAACCAATCCTGTTTCGTAATTATTATCCACAATCAATAATTTACAAGTGTACCTAATATATATTTTTGTTTATACTCCATTATTAGATATATTTTCCCAATAAATATAAAGAACTGTAAAAAAGGTAGATAATGCTTTGGACAAATAATTTCTCATAGTCAGAATAAAATTTGTTTGACCTTAATTACAAAGAGTAAATTAGGGGTGTTATAGAAACAAGAAAAATGGATTTATGTAGACAAACACGATTTAATAAAAAATATAAGACTATAAAATCGAAATTACATTTAAAAACAGAATTAAAAAAAAACTGTTATAATTAACCTAAAGATGCACTTTCTTAAAATATAAATGAGTACCTCTAAGAATGATCTATTTCTCAACAACTTTTGGTGTTGGAAACGTGATTATTTTTCTCGGTATAAGCCTTTGAGCTCCCCTTAACGAAAACGGGGCTAAACGTTTACCACTTAATCACCATTTCATCACGCTTGTCTCGGATGCATATTCCTGGTTTGCATTATCAATTGCCTCCTGGTCTATTTTGTCCACTCTTTCTTCCTCTTGGTCTATTTCTTCTTCTAAACCCTTTTGCCCTTTTGTCTCTGGCTCTACACCTGTCTCTCTATCTTTACCTGCATCCATTTCTTTTTCTTCCTTTGCTTGTTTAGGTACGATTATATTTTTATTTCCATATCATTGTAATTAAAACACGGGCCTGAATGACATAAACCACTATTGGAAGATACTATTTTTCCTAATTCACATTCTGCTTGATACATAAAATAGTGCTGTTCCCAACTGGTTGCACAAATAACTATTTCACTTTTAATAAATGTATGCATTCAAAATCTACATTTCGATTTACACAGATTGTTTGTAAATAAAAGAGCAGAAAGTACTGTAGCAGGCACCTGTACGATACTATACAAGAATACCGCGTGGCGGCGCGCCTGGTACGCGCACGGAATAATAAAAATTAATTATATATATATATATATATATATATATATATATATATATATATATATATATATATATATATATATATATATATATATATATATATATATATATATATATATATATATATATATATATATATATATATATATATATATATATAGATATATATATATATAATATATATATATATATATATATATATATATATATATATATATATATATATATATATATATATATATATAATATATATATATATATATATATATAATATATATATATATATATATATATATATTATATATATATATATTATATATATATATATATATATATTTTTTATATATATATATACAGGGTCCCACCCCATTCACCTCGTTTTTCAAGAAATGAAAAGAGTTGGGGAAAAACTTTTGGCACGGTCTTTATTGGGTCCATAAGGAGCATATTTTAAAATTTTTTTTTGATATATACAGGGTGATCAAAAAAAAAGTACATATCAAAGTTATATTTTTTCTTCAACACCCTATACTTTTATTTTTGGATACTAAGACGAAATAAAGGTGAGTTTTGTTATATTTCCTATACCAAAACTGACCGTTTCTAAGAAATTTAGAGAAATTTAAAAATACAGACCATAATTTAAAAATTGTTTCACCCTGTAAAATATAACGAGCTGTTTAATTAAATTTATTGCTTGAAAAAAACTGCCTTAAAGTTTGGACACACATTTTACTAAATAACTCTCTTAAGTTAAAGGAACACCCTGTATTTAGTAGCCTATTTTAGCGGAACTAAATTCCCTTTAAAACCATATTAGGGTTTTCTATACCTATCTCCCTATCTCTTTTGCTTTTTATGCAAAAGGCGTTTTTTTATATATATTTTATATATATATATATATATATATATATATATATATATATATATATATATATATATATATATATATATATATATATATATATATATACAGAGGTGGTCCTTTTAAAGTGTTACAAGGCAATTTGGAAAGGCTCATTAAAAAAAAACGAAATTTCTAGGGTGCAATGGATCATTGGGGGGACACTTTTTGAGAAAATAAGTAATATTTTAACCCTTTCCACTTTTTTAGGGGTGGGGGGAACTTTCGAATGTCAAATGAAAATGTGCAATTTTCTTCTCAGATTCGTAATCTAAGAAAAACACATTATAATCAATTCATATTTTAATGTCAATGTAATGTTAATATATCATATATATCAAATATGGTTTTTCTAAGAATTCTTTTTTAAGAAGCAGTCATCCAAGATCTCAGCACTACCCCAGTCTATCATGTAAGTGTTAATATAGTGTTGTGATAAAGCACAAGGGGAATTGCCCTAGAACAATCACTCCTGTGGGAGGTAATTACCTTTCAGGTTTCTTGATGTTTCCAACATTATCGGAACATCCCATACAGAAATTTTATAAATAATATTACAGGACCCGGTTAAGAGGGTTTTGTTTTGAGTACAGTCTATTTACACATTACAACACTATAAACACTGGTACGATAGACGGGGTAGTGCTGAATCGGATAGAGCTCTTCTTAAAAACAAGAAATTCTTAGAAATGACTCATATTTACTTGAAAACAAACCATGAATAAGAACAGTGATATCGAAAACCCAGCACAATATATGAATATCTCCTCAGATTACACAGAGATAAATTAATTAGGTTGATTGACCGTCCAGCACCGATGAGTATGTTTGTTGGCTACCTTTTGTTTTTCAAAAAAATTAATAATAAATCTCGTTTTTGTATGATGTTTACTGAATTGAATTATTTTTTTATATTTTTTAAATGGGAAATTGTCGATTTTTTTGGTTTTTTAAAGTTTTTTCAAATTATAGCATTTTCATTCATATATATATTAAGACTAACCATTAACAACTTTTCTAAATATGGTAATTCACTGGTACCTAAAATCTAATGTATAATAACAGACCACTGCCATTGCCTCGTTTTGTAATTATTCTTTTCTTGTGAAATAACTGTCAACCATGTTTCTCTCACTCTCACCTTCCACCAAACAAACATCTATCCCTTTCTGTTCTACAACAACTCCACCAGTTATCCTTATCCTTGTCTCCCAAGACAGGTTAACCTTACTTTTAAACAAAAGACCGTGTTCGCGTGGTTTCTTCAACGGAAAAAGTTGTAAAATGTTAAAAAGTATTTTATTTTATTTCAAAAAACAACCAAAGGTTGTCCTTCCTAGTTTTTATTCTAATAATATGGTGTTCCGTCTGTTGGTTTCTTGAATGGGCTTTTCCTGTTCATCTTCGAGCTGTTTTACAATTTGTAACCTACTTTGGTAAGGAACTTTGAAATGAATAGTTAGTTGTTAGTCTACTAACACTATCTTTCTGTTTTTTGTAGTGAGTCCTGAGGAAGAGTATAAATATACACAAAGCTTGACGAAACAATAAAGGGTTTTTCTTAACCTCTAGGGTTTTCCCATAAGACTCACTCCCCAATAATTTCGAATTTTCTTTATATATATATATATATATATATATATATATATATATATATATATATATATATATATATATATATATATATATATATATATATATATATATATATATATATATATATATATACCACAAAAAATATAAGTACGAAGAGAAAGTAATCATCAAAAAAAAATTGAATTCTCATTGGGTCGAAAATTTTCTCGATTTTCCGACAAATTAAAAAACTTGGAGAAAAAGAAGAGTGCCATAGGGGCAATCCACGCTTTCAAATGATGTGCATTAAAAGCCGATCTGGTACTTGATTATCGATTAATTTCCGACAGACCCGAGTTTTTTGAAAACTCTGGAAATCCAAATAAACTGCATTTTTACGTGAGTAATTTAAAAATTTTTCCGGTTGAAAGTGTAAGTAGCTTAAAGCGCCTTTTGAGATGCGAGGCAGGTGCAAAGAATACGCGGCACGTTAATGGCCGGCTATGTCGAGAACCATCAAATTTTTGACAAAAGTGATGAGAATCATTTTTGTATCTAATAAATCGCTCTTTATTTTCGTCTAAACGCGAATTGCGTAAGTGTCATGTTTCGGAAAATATCGGCCAAAATAGTTGAAAAAACTGATTTCCGGGCTTTTGAGGGCCATTTTCAGGCCCTTGCGGACATTTTTCTATCTATAATAATTTTGGAGGTCAATGTACACATTGATACCAGCAAATTAAAAAAAATGTGACGGCCCAACCTGATCTTCAGGTCCACAACTTCGTTTACTGAACTTTTTTTAGGTTTTCGGGTTTTGTGCCTGTGATAACTTTTGATAAGCGTGATGAGAACTATTATTATGCAAAGTTTAAAAACAATTGGCCGAAACCCATTTACCATAAGAAAATTGCGGGTTCTTTTAGCATTGTTTTGTGTGTCTATGCTGAAAACTATAACTGTCTTTGGCAATGGTAATATTTTCTACGTCCTAGCAAATTTGCTTTCTTTAGTTTAAGCTTACCTACAAAAAGAAATAAAATCCTAATAAGCTTTTAAAACATGTGTTTTACAAATTAAACAAATATTCAGTCACTGTCCCATGTGGGTGATGCATGTATGCTATGCTGTTATTTTATTACCTTCCGTCATAATGTATAATTACTCCTCTCAAGCACCAATGTAAAATTTTAATAATAAGCGCTTATTAAAGTTTGGAGCGTCGCTTTATTTGAAATTGTATTTTCCCTACGTATAAAGTCAATATGCTTTAATAAATAATTTTGTCAATATCTGAAAAGCAATGTAACCCAACCCATATGCTTAACATGAATAATTTACAAGCGAAAAGTGATTTTTTTGGTTTACCATTTTACTTGCAATTATTTATACAATCCAATCTATATTAATCTAGCTATGTACAGGCTGTCCTATTATCGGCACTTTTATAGGGTATCTCCGTAATTGTTAGCGCTATCAAAAGAGTAATATAGACGTTATTTTGGGTTAAACTTAAAATGGTTTAATCAAAATTTAATAATTTTCTTTTGCTTAAGGGATAAGGGAGAAAATTAAAAAATGTTAATTTCAGAATGACTCTATAGTATTTTAGTTAAAAGGAATAGAGACAAATGTTTTTTACAAAAGTACACAGGGTCAGGAAAAAGTTATTGGACCTAAAATAATTTTTTTAATGAAACACCCTGTAAATTTTAATAAAGAGCATATTAAAGTATCATTTCCTAAATATAACAACAACATATAGGTTTTCTATTCAATGTATTTAAACTTTATTCCTTTAAACCACAGTAGGCTATGAAACAAAAACTAATATCCTAGAGACAAAACTATGTTGACATTGTAACAAAAAAGACATTACACAATATAGTTTAAGAGATAAAGGGTAGAAGAAATAGTTGACACAAAAAAGTTAATAAAAAAACTATAGAAACTTTGAAACAAGTTCGAGTTAAGGTGACTTTCTTGTAAATTTTATTTTTTTTGCACTCCCCAAACAAAAAAAATGAAAGTGTAAGATCCGGAGATCATGGTGGCCACCTTATAGCTTCATCTGTTCGTATCCAATGGTTTTTAAAGTAAGTATTCAAATACTTTTTCATTCGAAGCGTTATATTCAGGGGCGCCATCTTGTTGAAATTAAATATCTATTATTTCAATTAAAGGAATATCATATAGGATGTCAAGAAGTTTGATTGGAGTATGTCCAGATATCTATATGCATTTAAATTTTCTTCTAAACAGCGACACACCGTTTAATGTGTATTAAATAAAAATCAACTTACATTTACCCTAAATCCATGTGGGGATTTGTGTAGTACTAGTGTCTCTCATTATGTCATCATAAGCGTTTCATAGCCGAGTCTGACGGTTCAGTTTCATTCAATACCTACAGAAAATGCTTAAAACACCTAAAGGAGTGTTCACTTAAATAAAAGTTGAGCTACTACTATTCAAAGCTATCACAGTATATACCATGCTAACCTGATTATGGGTCTTAACAAAGTCTACTACGCTTATTTCTTTATTTTTCTTGTTTTCTTTATTATAAGTTTTTGATCTCAGCTTCCTAAAAATGCCGTATGTTTTTAAATTATGTTCCAGTTGTCAAAATGTGTCCTTAAATGGTTGCTGTGTTTCTCGGTGGCAAACAAAATATAAATTTTTCCTACGAGCGTGCGAAAAGTTCCTTTTCCGCACGCATTTAGTGCGGAAAGTGAACTTTCTGCACGCCGTGGAAAAGTAAAACTACTCTAAAATCTTACAGGTAAGCAAGATTTATATGTATTTTAGTAATTGTAGGCTATTTATGCAATATACGAAGCCATTGCAAGTTTAAGTTTATTCTCTTTTTGTTTTTAGTTCGTAATTTTCAATATTTCAACTAAACACAAAAAAACATTTTTTAATTACCCTGTTAATAATAATAATAAATGATTATGACAAGTCAAGCAACAATATGTAATCTTGGTGATTTTAACACATGCAGATTTTTTTCTTGTTTCCATATGAACAAGCAATTGCACAAATGAATTTTAATACAAACAAGCATTTTTAATGAAAAGGCGTCATAGTATCTTTTTTTAATTAAATAAAAATCCGACAAAAATAATTATTTAAAATGAGTAGTTCCGATGAGGAGCTACCAGATTCTATCCTGTATGCAGCAAATACCGTAAGTTTGAATTTATTACCAGTAAAATCTCGTGAAAAATATGAGAATCAATATAGTCATTTCGAAAACTGGTGCTCCAGCAAGGGGACAAAAAGTATTTAAGAAGAAGTGTTCTTGGCCTATTTTGCGGATTTGCAAAAAACATATAAACCTAATACTTTATGGAGTAAGTACTCTATGTTAAAATGTGTCCTCAAAGTGAAAAGGAACCTTGATTTAAGTTCATATTTCAAGCTAACATCACTACTTAAACACCAAAACGTGGGATACCGGCAAAAAAATCAAAAACTTTCAGCAAAGAAGAAGTTTCAAGATTCATGAAAGAAGCACCTGATAATATTTACCTTCTAATAAAAGTTGCTACAATTTTTGGATTAACCGGTGCTTGTAGGAGAGATGAACTTACAAAAATAATGATTGATGACATACAGGATAATGAAAATTTGATAGTGGTGAAAATTCCTGACAGTAAAAATAACACTTCCAGAATCTTTGTAGTGTCCGATGAAACAAATAACGGACTTTATCTGCAATTGTACCGTAAATATGCAAATTTTCGAAAACCACATACCCCACACAGACGTTTTTTTGTCCAGTATAAACAAGGAGCATGCAGTACGCAATGTGTGGGAATAAATTCAATAGGTAAAATGCCTTCAGAAATTGCTGCATACCTAAAATTAAAAAATCCAGAAGAGTACACTGGACATAGTTTTCGTCGATCCTCTGCGACTATGTTAGCGGATTCTGGAGAAGGAATTACCAATGTCAAGCGACTTGGGGGCTGGAAATCAACGGCTGTAGCTGAGAGCTACATTGATGAATCCACAAATCAGAAAAAGGATATGTCGAATAAAATATTGACCATGAACAACTCCCCTCCTGAGCTAAGTCAACCTTCATCAAGCCGTACAATAAGCGCTTCCATAAGCCACCCGCTAAATGAAATTACAGGTTCTGCAATTAATTTACAATATGCTAATAACTGTTCTTTTGTTGTAAATGTTATCAACAAATAATTCCCATTTATAAATATGTTGTAGTAGTTCTTTCAGATTAAACATAATTTAAAAAATAATCATTGCTTTAATATTGGTACTATCTGACGCTCGTAGGAAAAATTTTGTTGCGCAGACTTTTCACATGCTTCGAACTCCGCTTCGCGTCGTTGGGCAACGCAGTCGCTGGAAAGTATCACTTTGCGCACTTGTTAGGAAAATAACTATTATTCCATTTCGTTGTTTTATCCACATTCGATATAAGCCGATATTATATCATTTTTTTTTAATGTTTATAAGTTACTTTTACAATTTAATATGTAAAAATAAAATTAAAGTTAAATGTTAATAACAACTAGTGTATCAACATAGTTTTGTTTCTGGGATATTAGCTTTAAACGTTTCTTTAAAAGTGTTGGACAATGCTTAGGTTTCAATAACACTAAAATCATGAACTTCCATTGTCTTTATTGGTAAGTTGATACACAATGTTTGATGTGTGATGTATCGCCAACTGTTTTCAAGTGATGACTTGAAAACGGTTGGAGATACATTACTAACCGAAACGTTGTTTATCAATTAACAAATAAAGACAATGGAAGTCCAAGATTTTAGTGTTATTGATATATTAGATTTTGTTTTATAGCCTACTGTGGTTTAAAGTAATACAGTTTAAAAAAATCCCATAGAAAACCTTTATTATCCACGGTTTTTTAAATTTTTAAAAAGTGATTATAACTCGTTTTTATAAGGTAAATATATAGGGTGTTTTATTTTAAATAAATAAGTTAAGGTTCAATACCTTTTTATCTGACCCTGTATACTTATTCTTAAAACGGTAGATTATTAGACAATAATTATTAACAAACTTTTTATAAAATAGTTTTCTGTATTTCTTTTAACTAAGAAAATGGAGAATCATTCCAAAATTGATATTTTAAAATTTTTCCCCGTATCTCCTAAGCGAGCAAAAATTTTTAAACTTGTATTTTACCATTTTAACTTTTACCCAAAAATAGCACATGATGCCTTTATTACTTTTTTGATAGCAGTAACAAATACGGAAATACCCCATAAAATATCCAAAATAGGACACCCTGTACTATGTAGGATGCTAATTAAATCGGCAAACAATCCTTAAAGTTTATTTTATCATTAATGTTTTTAAAACTATTATTTTAAAATCGTCTACCCGAAAGAAGAGTAACATAACTCAACAAACTTAATTTTTCGAAAATACAATACTTACTTAATATTTATTAAATATGTTGTTTTACCAAATAATGTATGGAAGACCCTACGGCTGTGGTTTGGGATTTTTTTATTATTTAAATTTCAAGCTATGAAGAAAACAAAAGTTCTTTGACATGTCACTTTTCCTGAAAATTATTTAACACAGATAAAGTCGCTTTAAAGTTATGTCGGTTTCTTAAAGATCAAATAGTTATTTAATTAAAACCCACTTTAAAACAATCGTATCAATGAATGAGTAACTTTCACCTATAATCCCCCTAGAGTATGAATTATTTTTAAACATTTTTTTAAAGTGCGAATTTTTCGTAAATATTTTCGATGCGTCTATCTTTAAAAAATTCGTAACTGAGAAAGAATTCCCGGAATTTTAATTTAGGCTCGCGAAAGATTTGGTACGAGAATTTTACACTGACTAGACAAAAAGGAAAAGTATCAAAATAAGGACAAATGTGACGGGATTCTTGTATGTAAAATTTGGTTTTTGTCATAAAAACATGATAAAATGCAAGCATCTGATTGGTTAAAATTACAGGCGTAAAATATTCTTTAAAAATCGTATAAATTTGTGTGGCGTCGCCTACAAAATGTGTGTGTGTTCTAATTTCGTGATGTATGTAAAGATCTCCAAAATTATTAGATATAAAACAAGGAAAAGTGAAGTTTTATACAAGATTTTTAGTAATTAATGACATGCCTGGAAGAAGGTTTTTGTGGCTTTGGTTTGTAAATGGTCTGTCTCTAAATTGTTTTTAAATTTACTGTAAAAAAGATTCTTTATTTTTAATGGACATACCAAACATTAAAAAATTCGCTTTGTTAATAAACGTTCATTAACAAAATTAAATAAAATTAAGATATTCATATAAAAACAGTTTTTGCACGATTTCTTTTGATACTAATAATATCTACTGTGCAACAGAGCATTTATTGCTAACCCCAATTATTGACCTATATCCTTTCTTAAGTAGGTTTTAAGGGTATGAAAAAATAAACTAATTTAAAAATTTTAAAGTATTTAAAAAACCACACAAAATTTTACATGACAGATAGTAAGGATTCCATCACTAAAAATCAACAGCCAATCTCCTTTTCCTTACCCTACAAAATTGGAACAAACCATTAAGTTTCTTAGTGAATATCAGATTGTTGACCTATATTGACCTATTTGTATATAAGTATGACATTTTGCGCTTCTTAAAAAACTTCTTTTCTATGGTCTATCACCTGAACTTTGTTTTAGCTCCCCAGTTTTTTTAATTGATGTATCTACACTATTTACTTTAAGCGTCAGTCTCTTATCCCTCTAGTATCTAGTTTTTTAAGCCAGTATCCAGCCGTAGAGTATTGCGAATATCTCTTTCAAAAGACCTTAAATTAAAATTGGATTGGGGAGCCAAAATTTTGTCCAGTTTAGTTTCTCCAAGCTATTTAAAAATTAATTTTACAATTGTTTTAAATTTCTTGCAGCATAATTTTACCAACCAATATATATAAAAAAAATGTTACAATGATGCCATAGCAGATATTTTCTTGTTGATATATCTAATTTTTACAATTAAGCAAATTATGGTGGTATTTTTCCATAAAAGTAATTAAATAAACTTTATTTGTCTGTTTATTAAATAAATTATAACGATTTAAAAATAAAATTCCTTCTTAATAATTATGAGTATATAACACTTTTTTTGGCAATATTTAACTTATTTATTAAACAGGTTTTTTGCAGAGTGTTCTTGGCTATACATTTTCCTTGTTATGTCGTTCTATCTATTTCTTTAAAATTTGCTGTTTTGAATTGGGTTCATTATGTTTCTTAAATCTGCAATTTCATTAATATTTGGAATAGCAAAATAGGCAACTATAATTTACAATTTTTAATGACGAAATAAATTTATTTTCTAATTACACAATATACGTAATTACAAATTATATATTTTTAAGCCCATTTACATCCTGCAAAATTATTGTGATATGTGAAATAGATATTAACCATATACATATTATTAAAATTTAATTATGCTAAATTTGTATAAATCAGTTTTAAATTTTATGATAATATTACTAGAATATGACTCGTTGAAAATTCAGTACTATTATTAACATAATTTAAAATTCTAATACGACCCATTAGCAAAATATACTAAATATTTAAATTAATTACCTTTTGATAAAATTTTATTTAACTTGTTTAAGTCTGGAACAATCTTGAATTTTTGGAATTAACCTATTTCCATTTGTACCTAAAGACGTAAAATTACATAATAGTACAACTTTAATTAATTTTGTAAGAATACATCATGTTAAAAGCTTTCAGCTAATTACAAAATATTTTTTAGAACTTTGCGTAAACTGGGAGTAAAAAGTATAAGAAAGAAATACTTGTCTTGTTCTATTTAACTGGACCAAAAAAGCATAATTTCTTATACAATTCAAACTAAATAAAGTAAAAAATGCTTAACATACTACAAGTAAAAAAGTTTATATGACATATGTGTCAAAACTTGACCGATTTTTGTCTAAACAATATAAAAGTTACAAACTTTGGTAGCAATTATTTCGGAAAAGCTTAGGTAGGTAGGTTTAAAGTGAGTGGGTATAACACCCTTCCGCCGCGACCGATCGGTTAATTGTGGTCACACCCTTTTATATTTCTCCCACCAGGTCCAGACTTAATAAATCTGATGATCCTGTTGGGAGAGAGATCTTTCACCTCCCTCGGCAACAAGGTGTATTGCCAGGATTGCGAATCTTGTCGTGCCAGCGGGACGAACACAGTATGTGTTCTGCCGATTCATTTCCTCCATGCACATGCGGCACTCGGCGTCTTCCGCAGGCGATCTTGTGCATGTGGTA
>JAHBCN010021288.1:0-14270 GCA_019359885.1 Listronotus oregonensis | reverse complement strand
AAAAATTTAATACTTAAACTCAAGGGGGTTAAAAAAAGGGATATCCTTTTTTGCTTTTTATACCTATGATACCTATTTTTTTTTCCATTTCATTGGATTTCTAAACTTTCATTTTCTGGCGATTTTAAATTTTTACTATGTATTGCTCTACCACACTTTTTTTTATAAAAAAAAATCGGTGGTACTTTAACATAATAGGGCGGTAAAATATTTTTGTCAATTTAACTATATCGCAACATTTTAGTTACATGAGTGAACAAACATTTAAATTTTTTTAATAATTTTTAAATTTCGCATACTATTATTTTTAAATTTTACCAATAAAATCCAAAAGTGGCTAATTTGTTTTATAATATAGTCAAAATTCTTATTATGGCGAATTTTAATTTAAGATTGTAAAATATTGAAGAATGACCCTTAAATTTTATTAAATTGTTTCAGCTTTTGGGCGAAATAAGTCTCTGTACTTTAGAACATATTGGCATTTATTTTTAGTTGAAATTGTTGACATTTTTTCGGTTATACATTTCTACGCACCGGGGCAGCACTTGGTGGAACACAAAATTGTAAAATATTAGTATCTAAAACGCCTGCGCCAGCGCATCCAGACGGCCACCTTAATACACTTATCCCGTCAAAGTGGAAAGCTTTCTTTTTTTACATCTTTTTTAGGCGAGTTCGAAAATGTATTTAACTGAGTTTGTAATGAAACGGAATTGTTTATATTTTTGGTATAATTACTTAAAAAAATATTGCTCAAAATAAGGGCAACTTTTCGATATAGTTTCTTGTACCGCACTTACACTAGTATTTAAAGGAAATATAAAAATGTCCACTTAGAAGGCTTGCAATAGTTAGGGATGTTAATAAATTTTGGTTAAGTAAATATATATAAACACAAGCAAATGATCGATATACAACTATACATTTTTGACACAAGAGCCAAACACTGCATATCTCCAATTTTTTAGGTTGATTTTTTTGTCAATTTCCGCTTTAAAACTACTAAAATCAGTAATAAGGTCGTTTTGAAGAAAGCTTTCAATCCCATGTTCTTGTTCGTAAGTTTCTACGAGGACTTTCCTTCTTTCTTCAGGGTTTCTTTTTAGGATTTGATAAACATTTCGGTTGGTTCTTATAAAGCCTTGGTATTGCACCATGCTATAATTTAGGGCACGTCAAAGGAAACTCCGGAATTTTTTCACTTTTATCTATATCTGTTTCAGTTCTCAAAATGTCACTATTATCAAATTGTTTCCAACACACCACTGAGGAATTAGTCACCGAAAAATTTGCTCTGTGAATACCACGCAACCAGACCTTTTTATGTTCATCGTCTTTAGGAAAAATAAATGTTGTTTGATGTCCCTCTGTTTTAATAACGCTGTGGTAATTTGTTTTACATTCCCGGAAATATACATACATACAATGTAACACTTAAACGAAAAAACAACGATTTTTAGTTCACTAATGCAATATGCAATACTACACTACTTTACTTAGTCCTTAATTTAAAACCATAGGCTGCTATTTTTACTTTTAAAACACACAAATTATTTTTTGCGTATCAATCGTTTGCGTTTACTTTTCAAACTGCATTCAAAGAAACCGACAAGGCCGACGAAGCGCACGTGTTTTGCAGGCCTAGTATGCTGTGTTGCCAGATCTGCTACTTCATAGCTCTTTTAGTTTTAGATAGCTGTGGAATAGCCGTTGCCTTGACAATTTCTACGCATTCAAGCGATCTTGACATGCAGAGCCATCTATCCGCGACGCATTTTCTTCGTCACGTTTTAGCCCGTAAATATTCGCATATTTCCACTTTTCAATCAACGCTCTTACGATTTAAACCCAGTATATCCTAAGAGCTGGTAAACCTTCCAGTTACGGTATTCCTGATGTGAGAAAAAATCTTTTTCTACGAGCTTGCGCAAAGTAGCACTTTACCGCACTGAGTACGGAATAATAGGTATAACTACTCTAAAATCCTATCGGTCAGGAAGATTAATGCATATTTTAGTAGTTGTAGACTATGTTATGCAACATACGAAGCTGATGCAAGTTTTGGTGTATTCCCTTTTATCTAAGTTCCTTCGTAATTTTTAATATTTTCGTTAAACAAAAAAATAAATATTTTAATTACCCCATATAACAAATACTAAATGAATATATCAACTAAATACTTATAATCATTTTTAAAAAATAGAGTTAATAAAATAAAAATATATTTTTGGAAATTTTTGATGATAAAAAAAACTTACTATTACAAAAAGGTTCCTTTTCCTGTTTAGCGACAAGCTATAGGCCACTGTTCCCTTTTTTTTATAGTTGTTTTCGTTTTTTCTGGTTTAAGAAATATTCCTGTATAATTCCTTTTTATGTAGTTTCTCATAGAACAAGTTTAAAAACTAAGGTCAGGAATCCTTTTACCTATCACCTGTAGAAGCCCCAAACTTTCCACTTTGTCAGCTCCATTTCTAAGTATTCTTAACTGTGAGAACTTACTTATTGCAAAAGTCTTCTCTTTTCCCTTAAATGTTTGAATGTTTAAGTTTCGCGTTTATATATATATATATTTTACTTTACCTAAGAGTCCCTCAATATATTACATTATATTTAGGCTGTGCCTTCGTGGACTGCCCGAAGATAAAAAGAAAAAAGTATTATTTTCTTTTTTTGTATTTTAAAAATATATGCAAACATTATTTTGTGTGAATATTTATAAATTTGTATAACAAAACAAATTAGAATACATCAGAATATGTCCCTTTTCAACACGAGGAAAATTTCCGGCAGAAAGTAAAGTCTGAATACGAGAAATTACCTCCTACGGAGAGGTATTTTCTTATTTACGCTACGTGTTAACTACTGCAGGCCAATTTTTTCTCTTTAAATGTTAATTATTTTAATAATATATACAAAACTCTAAGTTAAATATTGTAATATCTATAGGTTTGTAGAACACTGATTAATAAAACTACTATGTTTTTTTACCACTAAAATATATTCACAATTATTGTTACTGCAGTTTCAACTCACAGAGTCATTTTCAAACAAAATTTTTCTCAGACTAAAGTATCAATACAAAAATAAGGTGAATTTATACCTCTAAGTTGTAAATATATTCTTAGGAAGCGGCGGAGCAATTAACAGTTTATTATGGTTTGGCGACAGTAAATAGCGGGGAAAATTCAAGTTCGGTTTGGTCATTAAGCAGAGGTACATTATTATTTTTATTGCCTTTGTATATTTCTAGGGATTCCAAATAGTTTAATTTATGGCCCTTGGTTAAATAGTGTAATATTTCGATATTATTTAAATTAGGGAATTTGTGTTTTTGTTCTAAACAATGATTAGCAAAAGTAGAGTCTGTTTTTTGTAGTCTATATGATCTAAAATGTTCTAAATAGCGAGTTTTTATGCTCCTACCGCTTTGTCCTATATAAAAGTTATCACATTCTGAACATTTCAACTTATAAACTCCCGATTTATTAAATTTGTTGGTTTTATCTTTAGCGTTATAAATAATATTCGATATATTGTTCTGAGATTTAAAAGCAACTTTAATATTGTGTTTGGATAGAGTGTTGGCTATTTTTTCTGATAGGGTGCCGCAATACGGTAAGGATACATATTTTTGGTTATTTTCTTGATCTTTAATTTTTGGATAGAATAATTGAAAAGCTAAGCGTTTTTGTTTTTTGGTTATTAATTTCTTTATGGGTTTTTGGTTTATTTATTAAGAAAAAATTGTAGATAGAATAAAGTTAAAATTCTTACTAGAAATTGAGTTGTCGTCGAGTATTCTTCCACCAAGCTGCCCATAAGAATTTTGCAACTGACAACTTTCTGTTTATTTCGTGTAAATGTAATTATACTAGTTAATGCATTTTTATTGATTTATTTGTTCCTTCCACCCTCATTATTTTTTCTTTTGCCATGCCCACTGATTTTATTACAAAATTTTTTTTCTATCGCGTCAACCTTCCCTAATATCCACTCTTTGAACTTTTACTGTGCTCACTGACATACATTTGGTAGCATATGGTTGGTGGGCCAGAAGAGGCTTGGAATACCCTAATTTTTAAAACAATTTTTTACGTATACAATATTAGTAAAAATTTAAATTTAACAGTTGGGCACCCAACCTTTTTAAAGTCAACATTGACCACTACATATTTTCATATAAAGCCATTTTTTAACTTAATTAGTTAATCCATTAAAGAAAATAACTTTTTAGAACTTTAGTTTTTGAAACATATTTTTTGCTGATATTTATCTATACATATAAGAAGCAAAGTCATTCATTCATTTATTCATACTTACATTCATACGTACTGACTAATTACGAAATCTTAATATCTACTTGACCTATAAAAATTAAGCATGGAGGCAGAGTATGAGCAGAAGAACTTCTTAGAAAGCAAAAATGGGGGGGAGGTAAAAGTTTTATGGAACTTTCTTATTTCCGGACATAGAAGTATGAAAATTGGTATGCCGGCTATTAATTACGATTAAAAATTATCTGTTTTAACACTTTTGGAATTAAATTAATTGAGGGCCAAAATGGAGATGATGTTTGTAAAAAAATCGTCATTTTTAAAGTTGTAAATATGACAGTTGGTAAAAATAGGCTTTAGAGAGAAATATAAAAATGGAAGTGTTTTTGGAACTTTATCCCTTTAGGGGTTAAAAAGCAGGATACAACAATGTAAGAAAAATTCGTTATTTCTGGACTTAAAACTATAAAAATGTAAACCTTTATATTTGTTAGTTTTTTACGAAAATGAATTATTTAAATATTAGTAGTTTCGGGATTCTTCGTAAAAACATATGCCATTTATATATGAAAATAATAAATAAAATAGGGTTAAATAGAAATGCTCAATCGTAGGACGTGCGCTACGCTGTGGAGTGTGTGACGGAAGAAGGATCGCGGGGAGCCAGATGTAATGTGATGCGACCAAGGAAGTTTAAAGGTGTATGGAAGCCCAATACTGTAGAACAAAATTGTCCAGGCGTGCAGGGCAGCGGGAATAGGGGGATTGGCCCCGCGGAGTTTGCGCAATGAATAGTAGGTCAGGACCGGACTTCCATAATTCTTTGTTACTATCTATAAAGTTGACATCATCAAATGTCAAATACAAACATTCACTGTTTTTTTTTTATTTTTTGCACAAAATTGTTGGTTATTAAACGATACTTCTACAGAATATTTAAAATTATTGTGTAATAGTGGATTTTATATCATCTAATATAATATGGAAAGAATAGATGGCGCCACTTTACAGCCTTCTATTTAAATGGTCGATATTTTTGGGAGTTTTGTATTTTTACCAAAAATTTTTGTAAATAAATAAAAACACGATTTTTTAAAATAAATTTCAAACATTGTATGATAGTTTCATGTACTTATCACCAATTTTGTGATGAAAGAAGGGCAAGATAGTGTAAATGAGTTTAATCTATCCTAAGATTCTGGTTGTACATTAAAAAGTGAAAATTTGTATAACTGCTTTTTAGGCATATACTTTTCACTAATAACAAACATTCATGAGACAGAATAACAGTGGTTAAAAATGTTTAGTAACCTTTGGTACCTAGGTATCCATTGTAACAGTATCCGTTAAATATTATGTAGCTACAGTATGTCGAGCTTAAAAAGTTGATAATGTAAGATTAAGAAATCAAAAATGTAATTTCTTTTTAAACAAATACAGAAAAAGCAAAAAGGAACTTTAAAATAAAATTGTACTTTTTTTCATTCAATTAGAGAAACCTGTATATATTAAAATTTGCCTGGTCTGCCCAGTAATTAATAATTTTGATAAATTAAAAGTACCTAAATGTAAACCTTATTTCTTTTTAATAATCCACAGAAATACACAAACATTGTGGAAATCATCTAAAAGATAGTGAAGATTGCCTTACTTTTCTCACTGCTATTTCCTATAAAATTTTCATTTTCTATTATTCATAATTGATATATTATTATTTATTCGGTTACTTAACGTTACGTCTCATAAGAAGCACCTAATTTGTGGTGTACTTCTCATGGCAGGGTCGCCATGTGATGTACTTGTGCTTTGTACTTGGTTCGTAGTATCTGGTACACGTCAAGAAGTCAAACAAGAGACTTTGTATAAAACATCCTTTACTATAAATATAAAAATGGTATAAAACTTATCTTACTGCACCGAAATGCATCTAAATATATCTAATCGTATACTTACTTACCTAAAGTAAAAAATGCCGCGTATGTTACCCTTGGATTTGCAAGAAAAAACCATACAACCTATGGTCATTTTGTTACGATATTATAAGTAACAAACAATAAACACAAAATTATAGTCACAATTTAATAAACACTAATCACTAAAATAAAAAGGTTTTTATCAATCCACAAAACTTCGGCAACCACAAAATATAATCACACCAAAGCAAAACAACTAATACGGCGCAAAGGGCACAAACCACAACGAAAATGACGAATGATGAGACGACGACGGTTGATGGTACAGCGCAGATATAGTTTCATACGCGCCGCGCGCGCTGTTGCACCAAAAACGGTACTCTGGCTCTCATAAAAGTATAATGTGTTGCCTAACTACACACTGATTTATCAGTGTGTAAGAAGGCAACACATTAAATTATTTTGTGGAATTTTGTTATTGCGCAGAATCGGCGGGGCTAACTCTGACAGTTATTTTCATACTGAGCTGGACATTTTTTGATCGAATGAGCCAAAGCATTGGGCTTCCATACACACTTAAACTTCCTTGGATGCGACGGAGTGAAAGTGGGCAGAAGAGGCAAAATCGTGTAGTTACGTTTATTTGTAATATAGTGGTGGCTTATAAAAAGTTAAACTTGACGTCATTAGTTAACATTTATTCTGATTTTTTTATTAGCATTGTTATAATAATCACCCAGATACTTTTGTCTGGTAATTGGATGTAATAATTATCTTTTCTTAGCACTAAAGTTGTTTGGTATATAAGCCGTTTTGCTAGAAAAAAATATTATTAACTGCCTGTTGTTGTTCTTCATTGTTGAAATAAGTTTGTTGCTGCGACATCAAATAAATTTACCATTGCAAAAATAAATTTATATATTTTTTTAAATGTTAGAATGTTCTAGTTTTTTAACTACTTATGTTACTCCCTAGGTAGGTATTAAGATATAAAGAAGACTCCGAAACCGTATTGCCTAAAAAATGGCTTTAAAAGAAGATTTTTCCGGTTATGAATGTATTCTGTTTTTGTACATTTATACCCAAACAGAGTATAATCTAGTAAATTTAATTGAAATTTACTTTTTATAATACCACAATTATTAATGCATTGATATTCAATCAAATAATTTTAAACATAACAGCATATGCTGTTATTTTTAAAGGCAGAAAAAAATGTTTTATACAAAAATTGTAGGTTTTTTTCCATATTATCTTTTGAAATTATCAGTAAAAATATATCGCAATAAAAAAATGGAAAAATATAGACTTCTAATTTTTTTAAATGGAACACCCTGTATATTATGCGCTACAATAAAAGATCTTTTTTTTCTGATTTCAAATATATAATATATATATATATATATATATATATATATATATATATATATATATATATATATATATATATATATATATATATATATATATATATATATATATATATTATATATATATATATATATATATATATATATATATATATATATATATATATATATATATATATATATATATATATATATATATATATATATATATAAATTATAATATATACATTAATGATATTTGGATGAACCATTTTTGAGATATTTAAGCCTAAAATATAAATAATTTTTTAAAAAAATCATATTAGTATCAAGAAAGCTATGAAAACAATAAAATTGTTTTAATAAATTTGACGTATTAATATTGTGAAAAGTTGAAATTTATCATTTTAACTGTTAAAAGTAGTTTGTATTGCTTTTTTGTCGATGTGCTATTCAGAAGAACAAAAAATCTCAATTATGCGTCATTTTTATAGTAGAGATCGAACGCTGTAAGAACAACACCGATACGTCACGGTCTCGTATGGCAAACCCGTATAAAACCGTGACGTATCGGTGTTGTTCTAACTCTAACAATAATAATGTGACGACAGTGCAAAGGGAATATTACTTATTATATGCTTAACAACGGGTACCATCTATAGATACTATTATATACTTAGTAAGAAAGTTTATTAAACGAAAAAACTTTTAAATGAAGAAAAGGACTGCAGCACATGAAAACAAGGTTTAGGAGGATATCCTCGTTTTTTCAGGATAATTATTATACTTTTTCTATTGGACTTGCACTAAATACTTTTAATAATTTTAGAAAATCCTGAAATATCAATATCGGATGCCGCATCTGAAGTTAATAAAACAGATTATAAAATTTATTTAACCTTAAAATTTTACAAATTTTATCCTTATTAATTTATGTCCGTTTAGAACCTTCCTGAACAAAACATGCAGGACCGACCTAAGTATGGATTGGAAATAGCTAGGTTTATGCAGCCAGATCCAAAGTTATTAAATAAAATTCTATTCACCAACAAGTCTTCCCTCACTTTAGTAGGAATGTTTAGTCACAAAAAATAAACATTATGGGTTCAGAGAAAACCCTCACCAAATTCAGCAACGTAACAATTCTATTGTTTCCATGGCTTTCTTGATACTAATATGAATTTTTTTTGTAATTTATTAATTATTTAACCTAAATTATCTCAAAAATGTTTCATCCAAATATCATCAAAGTATATATACTTAAAATCAGAAAAAAAGATCTTTTGTTGTAGCGCATAATATACAGGGTGTTCCATTTAAAAAAGTTAAAGTTGCCTATATTTTTCCATTTTTTTATTGCGATATTTTTTTACTGATAATTTCAAAAGATAATATGGAAAAAATCCTACAATTCTTATATGAAACATTTTTTTCTGTCTTTAAAAATAAAGGCCTCAGAAGCCACGTAAATATAATCAAAGACCCTGTACATTTTTATTCGAAATTTCTTAAATTGAATATGGATAAGGATATTCTGAATAACAAACATCAGTAAACAGGGCGTCAAAAAATTCACGTCCAGGAGGTGATTTCTCCCTAAAAAATATTGGGCCTAATTAAATTAAAATTAATAAGAGGTTGGGCCACTGTAGCGAGTTCAAAAGATCTATTTTTTTTTTTTTTTTTTTTTTTTTTTTTTTTTTTGATCCTAAATGATAGCTTAGAGTCTAAAGAATACCAGACAATCGGTTTTATACCCGAAACACTTTCCTTTGCATTATTTTGGGGCGAAGACTAACTATATAGGTGACTACTTGTGAATTGTCAGGACTTTTGGACAGCGGCGAACGAGAAGCGGATCCAGTTGGCTGAGAGGCAATTGACTCCCGCCGCAAAATTGACCAGGGACAGCCTTAACGAAGCCAAAAAGCACACGGAGGAAAAGAAGGCAAACCGGGAGGGCCAGTTTTACGGTGCTGAAGGTATTTGCGTAAATTCCATCGGAGACATGAAGTTTATCTTTAAACCCGTTTTTCTCGAAACCATGTTTTTTAAGTCGGGCAAAAACGAAAGTCATATTTCTGATTGATTAATCGACTGGATCTTTTTGTTAACTTATTGTAAAGACTTTTTTCTAGTGAAGTACCTGAGTTTTTTTTTTCTATCTTTTTATCTTTTTAAGTTTTTTTTTTATAATTAATGATTATATGTGATATTTTTGCTTAAAAAATAGACTATGTTTTTCAAACGCGCGCCATTTCAATAAACATAAATATTTTTTTTACAATCGGCCAGGTACTTCATTAGTTTAAACATTTTAGCTTATGAAACTTTTATTGGTTTTGTCCCAGGACGGCCTTCGTCTGCAAATCGTTTTCGCCCGCAAACTGCTTTATAATAATAATAATAATAATAATAATAAACGTCTTTTATTAAAATTAATAATTTTACAATTTTTGAAAAAAAAAACATATAAAACAAATTTTTTGGTCCAGCACTAGGCGAAATTTAGCTCTAAGTACAAGGTATTTTCTTACATTTAACCTAGTGGCAAACCTGTTTTAAAAAAAAAAATTACTTATATTAAATAAACCAAACAAAGACAATAATAGAAGATCAATACACATTAAAACAAACCCTAATAGAAAAAAAGTAAAATCTTTAAAAATAAAACATTGACATCAGACATAAATTTCAAGAAGCACATCTCTGTACCTTTTTTTAAAAGGTTTTTTTGGGACCAGGATTTCATTTCTTCAGTTAAGCTATTGAAAACTATAGCTGCTTGGTAAAGAAGCACCTTTCAAAAGTAGTCGTATTATGTTTTGGGATGGACAAATATTATTGAACCTGGTATTAAGGGCATGAGTCCACTTCTAAAATGCAGCTTTTCCCTCAAATGGGGAGGCCTTCCTGTGGTCATGATTGCCCTAACAAAGCTAGAAAAATGAAATCTCCTCCTATTGGCCATGTCCAACCATCCCAGCTCGGCCATTTTAGCTGATACGTGATCAAACCTACGGAGACCAAAAACAAAACGGCAGCAACAGTTTTGAACTTTTTGAACTCGTTGTTGATTTCTTAGATATGCCGGTGATATCACTTGGACGACTGCAGCGCCATCTCGCTGCATATTTAAAAGGGTCAATGGGGGAAAATATTCCTTAAAGATTGTCAATAAAATGCTAAAAACCGCTTCCGTCTAAAGTGTTTCTGTTTGCAAAAAAAAATCGCAAAAATGACCGTGTTTTTCGTCTTCTACAGTGGAAAAACCCAGTCCAGTGGCGTCTCAGGGGACACCTTATCGAAAATAATTGTAAAAAAATGAATGCCACTGACTTTTTTTGCAATTTGTATATATTTTTTTAGTTTTAGAAACTAAAAATACAACTTTTTTGTCTTTTGATACTTTTTGCTTTCTTGCTTCGTTTTCTAGAAAAAAAAAACCCATTCCATGGTTCTGAACCATATTAAAAGAAAATTAAGAAATTAAATTTTAATTTATAACTAGAGTTAACTAGTATTGTTTATAATAGCTTTAATTACTAACTTATATAAAAAGTAAAAACTTTGATAGAAAATAAACGAAACAAAAGAAAGTTCTTTAGGTTAAAACACCTATGAAAAAATCAAAAAAACTAAAGACATATAAATATCAAAAAAATCGTTTTAGTTTAATTTAATAAGAGAGGCTTTTATTATAATATCGCACATAAAATGGATTAACTCAGTAAAACAAAATAATATAATGAATGGCTTTAGGTATGCTGAAATCAAAGTTAATTTTAATTAAATGAAGAACTCTGTATTCTATAATCCTTTAAGTCTAATACTCGCAAATATTTTAATAAATGACTTGGAACAAAACATCAAAATTGTGCCTATACTTTATAATTGTCTTTATTGATATAAGTATGTGGATGACATCCTGCTATGCTTTACTGGAATAACAAGACAGCTGAATTTATTTCTGAAAGATTTATGTAAGTTACAAAATAACATTCAATTCCCTGTGGAACATAAAACAAATAACTCTATTAATTTTGTAGATTTAAGCATTATCAATCTTGTCAGTAAACATATTTTTTTCAATATTTTACAACCTACACATACAGATACAACAATTACTAACAATTTATCAATACATCCGATAAGGTTAGCAATATATTGTTCATATGTTCACAGACTGTGCCTTATAATAAAATCATAAAAAAATTAATTCAGTAAAAAAGCTATTACAACGTTTACAAAAAGATAAATTATTAAAACAAAATATAAGCAAATATGCTTTATCTGTGAATAATAACTCATAAAAGTAGTTTATTCGCGACAGTCGTAGACTTATAGTTAATAAAGCCAGACTTATCCACAAGTCCAATTGAGATTGGAATCATCTTTTATCTTCGTCTCTTTCATGCCATCCACGCCGAACTCGCCCATCTCTCTCTAACAAAAATTGATTATTGAACGGGCTGGGATTTCCTTGACTAGTACCAGAACGGATAATTATATTTTTTTCCTATTTTAGTTTAATTCGTGATGCAGTATTTTGAAAGGACCACAAAATAAGCACTGTTTTAAATAAGATCGAATACGCTTTACCAAAAATTGGAGGTTCTCATTGCTTGAAAATATTATTTTTGTAAGAGACATCACATTTAACAGCCGAGTAAAAATCGTGTTGTTAAAGTAAGCAATGGACTTATCAATTATTAAATTTAACCAAGAGTAAAAAATGAAAAAACTTGATAATGCAACACATTTTTACACATTTCTTGGTAACTAGAAAAGTTTAGTTCGAAATTTTGTGTTAAACATCCATTAAGCATAAAAAAGATTTTAAAAAATAATTACCTTGCACAGAATATGAAAAAAAAGGTTCAGCACTCCAACAAAGTCATTTTATATATTTTTTTTAAAAACAAGCAATACGACAAATAGCTCAAATGACCAATATTGCAGAACTTCTTTAAATTTGGGTTTTTAACAGGTTCTTTAATGTAATTCATGCCTTCTAAATTTTATTAATACATTTCAGTAGGTAGATTCATCTAGAGTAGACAAAATTTTTGCTTTTTTTCCTAAAAAATTGATGTTTTAATTTAACACATATAAGTAAAACTATTTATTTACAAGAATTTTATTACTTACTGCTTTTTAATATTCATTTTTCCTTTTTAATACAAAAGAACTCAAATAATTAAATGCAATAACTAGGTATTACATTACTACTTTACTTCTCTTTGCGATATTTTGACTTTTTAGCTCATGGAAGCCCGACAAAAAAATGATTGAAAATGGTTCATTAAAAGCTGAGATATCGTCATTTTTTAAGCGCGTCGCTAACTTAAACTCTTGAAATCAGTTTTTTAGCCAGTGCGCGTGGTGACTAGCTTTACCACCAGTTTTCATGAATTTTATGTTTTATTAAATATTTCTCTTTTTTGTTGTTTTATTTATGATTATATTTACAAAGGAATTTCAATAGAAAGTACTCGATAAAACAAAGCCTTGGTACACAAATGCATAAAAATCACCGCTTTATTTAGACGACTCCTCAGAAACGCCAATTTCTTTTTTTTTTACGAAATTTAAATTGAAATGTTACGGCGCAAAATCTACTCTATTAATTGAGCTTAATTTTTTTTGTGGCATTTTAGCACAATAAAACGTTTTTATTTCCTAAATATAAAGTTCATAGGTATATACAAAAGATCCAAAAAAAAACGAGAAGAAAGGGCATTTTTTTTACAATTTTTGTTGTCTATTGATAAAGAATAGCAATAAAAATTATAACAAATCTTATTACGAGACTTTTTTGTTTAATAAAGTTTACTTTTACAAACAAAATGTGTCTGGTTATAAACAAGAAAAGTACAAAAAAATTATGTTTTTTTTAATGGATAATATCATTTTCTTATTTTTCACGCCTAAACCTACATGTTTTTTATAAAAAGGAAAGCAATATTATTGTTGCTTAAGTCATCACGGCAATTATTTATTCACATCAATTTATATTTATTGTTCAATACAAGGCTTGCTCTTAAAATTTTTTAAGTTAGAAAAGTAATTTTTCGCAGCACCTTTGATAAAGCCAGAAGTAGTATTATTATGACCTTAGCAGATAGAGACTTTAAAAAGAGTTAAAATAAATATTTTAACTTTTGATAACCTCAATTTGTTTCTCCAAATAACTGCATAATATGTGGCCGTTTAAAACATTTATTTGCAATTTTTGGAAAATAAATAAAAATGGGTATAGGGTATAATACAAGTTTAATAATAACGATGACTTGTGGAATTTAAATCTTAAAAAATATACAAGGTATTCCACGTAAAATATTAAAATTCACGCCACTTTCGGTTGAACCAAAAGATATAGACAGTTAATATTATATACAAAATTGGCACTTCATAACATATTATATAAGTGTAAAATTTTAAAGCAATATCTTTTTAATTCCAAAAAAATAAAATGACCAAACTTTTTATAAAAATGAAAAATAATCACCTAAATTATGAAAATTCACAGTTGTTCAAAAAGTTTGCGAAGCAAATGAATGGATATTGCTTGTTTATTATCTGGGTCGCTTTTTTTTTTTTTTGATAAAAAAAATTAAACAGGGTTTCATAATATTACTTATATATTTATAACATTAAAAATGTGGGAAAAATATTTAACTATATAACTTTTAACCTGGGTGACCACCAAATTTCTTTTAAGCTGT
>JAHBCN010021287.1:0-14281 GCA_019359885.1 Listronotus oregonensis | reverse complement strand
CCTGCCGTGGTGGACTATTACTTCCCTAGTTTCCAAACAGAAAGCGGACAGAACCGCTTTCATAGGAAAAAAGTGACAAAGGTGCGCTGACCGAAACGGATAGATCCGTTTCGGGAGGTGCCACTCAAGGTCACAAGCAGACAAAGTGGGCCGACCGAAACGGGTGAATCCGTTTCGAAAGGTGCCCCTGAAGTCACCCGCGCCTGTTTCACGAGGAAGGGCTAATCCATCCCGAACAAACAGGTGCTTAGGAAGGGTTTCCTGAATCCAAACAGAAGGCGGGCAGAACCGCCTTTTTAGGAAAAAGGGTTCCCTGGCTTTAAACAGAAAGCGGATAGGACCGTTTTCATAGGGTAAGGCTGGAGATGCGGCCTCAGAAAGAACATCTGGTTCCTGTAACAAGGACCTGGTAGCTACCCACGTCACTAGACCGGGAGAGGAGGGCATGACGGATCTAATCGTCTGCTCGTCATACTCTGCAGGAGACAGGGACACCAGAACACATTGTGCTCGTGTCCGGTAGTGACACGAGTAAGAGGATATGTAAGAACTCTCTCCCAATCTGGTATCGGATTCATTAAAAGTCCGATTCTATTGGGAGAAATATAAAAAGGTGTAAGCCACAATAGATCGAACGGTCGCAGTGGAGGGCGTAAAAAGTCCACTCACTTTAAACCTACCTACCTTTACCGATCCCGCGTTCTAGTTTAATTAAAGCATCGCTTTTTTATGACTTAAAAAAATTATAAGCATCTGCTGTAAGAATAATACAGTCTATAAAAAATTTAGAAGAACAGTTAAGTCGTTACTACTTTACAAGGCATATTATTCTAGACTGAGTATTTTAGCGACCGTTTGTAGATATCATTATACCAATTTGAAATTGTGTCGTGGATATTATTCGGAAATTTACCTACTATTGGTGTTTCACATTAGCAATTAATTTTAGGTTGTTTGTCATTGCAATGTGTCTTTATACTTTAAAATGTTTGACTTGTAATAATGTTTACTGTATAAGCCATGTTTGAGTTAATACTTTCCTATATTTTCTTTTTTTAATTTTTGTACCATTTAAAAAATCTTAGGTGTTATAATGTAGAATAAATGATTTTATATATTGCACTTCTACGTTTAGTAGTACCAATTGACATAATTATTAAATAAATTATTAAAACTTAATCCTATTATTATAGTTTCTCAGTTTTGTTAACAAGATGTAAATTTTTAATTAAATTAATTAATTAATTAATATAGCATGTTTTAAATTGAATTAAATTAAATTGTAAATTAGTTAAATTTATTGGGTAGCTCGGTTTTGTTCATTTTATTATAAACCTACAAGAGTTAAAAATATTGACAGCTATACGATTTTGGAAAAAATTTCAAAAAGAGGTCAAATATTTAGTGGTGCTATACCAGTAAATATAATGTTGCACTATACCAGTAAATATAACGTTGTACTATACCAGTAAATATATGATATGATAATTCGACTATTTATATTATCATAAAAAAACGAAAACTTGAATATTCAAAACACTTTTTTTTAAATAAGCTGCTTTAAAATGCATTTATTAATAGCATAAAACAGTTGTCCGGGCAAACTGTTCTAAGCTCAAATATTGTTAATAAGGCATTTGAGAAATTTTTAAATAAACAGTTTGTCCACTGATGGACTGGACTATATCTGTAAACTTGTTATTTTTAATATTTCAAAAATAAAGCTATTGCTTTACCCAAAATAATATAAGCATTAATAAAAATTCCAGGTCGAAGTGAGGGGCAGCAACCGATCTCCCCAGCACGGTCGGAGATATCATCTGGTATACGGATGGTTCCAAAACGAGTACAGTAAAATAAGGAAATCACAATTCTCCATTCCACTAGGAATACACAGTTCTGGATTTCAAACAGTACTGTGCAAAAGAAAATAACAGGAGGGCTTATAAAAACAAGCGGACTTGCATAATAACACACAGCCAGGCGTCACTAGGGGCACTAGTAAACCCAGGTAACGTCCAGGCTGACATGGGAATGCAAAAAAGAACTGAAACTCTCCTGGGGGTACCAGGACATTCGGAAATAAAAAGCGGATGAGCTAGCGAGACATGGATCATCCACACCATATTTTGGACCAGAACCTGCCCTTGAAGTGACCAAAACCACAGCACGAGGGCAAACCAGCGAACGGATCCGAAACAAACACGAGAAATACTGGAAAATCCAGTAGAATAAGATATGGAAAAAGCTTCATAAGGGGCCCATCCAAAAGAACGAAGGAAGAACTACTCAGACAAAGTAGAAAAAGACTTCGCATAACAGTAGGGTTGCTAACAGGGCACGATAACCTAATAGGACACCTACACAAGATAGGCTCATACAATGGGTCCTAAGTTGCAGAATGTGCGACAGGGGAAAGAAACAGCCTACCATATACTTTGCGAATGTGAAGCGTTGAATCACAAAAGATAGGCATTATTTGGGCAACCGGAAATGAGTCCACAGAAATATATCAACCAACTAGCCTCGGGGATATACAGGTTTGTAGAAGGAACAAGACTAATGGGAGGATTGGTATAAACGATAATGGGAGATTAGGCACAAAAAGCCTGCCTCCGGTAGTGAATGATATACAGGAAGATTTGCGAAAATTATATTTTGAAAAATAAAAAAATTGAAAAACATATTTTTAAAACCATCTTAATAAATAGAATGAAAAAATAATAAAAAATTACTAATAAAGCTTTTGTTATGATTTATGATTTCTGGGGAAAATTAGGTGTAAATTAAATATACATGTTTTTTTCTTTAAACTTAATTTATTTTACTCTTTATGTGCAAACCATATCCAGTTTAATCAAAATTTAATGTTTAATTTTTTCTAAATTGGTAGTAACACAAAATTAATATTTTTAACAAAAATAATTTTTTCTTTTTATTTGTTTAATATTTTTCTAATAAATACCTAAATCGCACGCCATATTTCTGGCCCCACTCGGTGTGCTTCTGACAGTCAGGTGGCGCTGTATTTATTATATTTTAATATGATCAGTAACTGAAAATCTTCCGAAGTTGTAAGTTGTCTTAGGCATTTTGTTGCCTTTAATTGTCTATTTTTTCTGGGTATATACCCAACTAAAAGTAAAATGATGATCTCACATACATAGAATTGAAGGAGAAAATTTGCTTGAGTAAGCAAAGATTTTGACGTTGCTGTTGCAGAATTAAATTTAAAAGATTAAACAGCTGGACTTCTTATTTTCTCTGTAGGTTCTTCTTATTTATATTTATGATCCAATGTTTTATGAGACACTAGCTACTCAGTGTACAACGAAAATATCATCTACTTTTTTGACATACTTAAATATTTTTCGTGCCCTGTGGTTTTTTATACTACTATCAATATATTTTTTGTAATTTTACTTAATCACCAGCTAGTAATTTTCGCATCAACTTTCAGTGAAATAAACATACTGTAAACCATTAATTTCTTGAGCTTTAATAGCCCACATTGCTTTTATTGATTTTATCTCTAAAGTACCAACTTGAGTGTTTGGCGTGAAGGCGCTAATAACTAAAAAGTCGTAAAATCCTAAAATAAATAAACAGTTACAAGTTTTCCTAACAAATGATAACAGCTTAATGTTTGATAACGATAATTATTTTATTTTATTAAACTTAACATAATTACTTACCTTTTATTTTTAATATGTCATTATTAAATAAAACGCAACACCCTAAAATAAAAACCAAGAAATATTATATTATTGGTTTAGTTTCATTTAAAGAATTGTGTTAGTCAGCTGTTTGATTTGAGGACCGTTCGAGCAAAACAAAACTTTTGTGACAGTCAGAAAACGGTTCTTAAAGATCCATTATCTTAAATCTGTCTTCTGGAATAAGGAGCTGTTTGATGCCGCTTTTCAACAATTTTTGCTGGACTTTTTTTACCTCTTGGCCATTAAGCAGTGTCGGGTAATTTTTATTTCGACATAATTCCTTCTACTTGAAAGTTTAGGCGCGTTATCAGAAATTTTCTTTAAAGCAGGTTGGGTCTTTGGCTCTGCTCCAAAGTTTTTTTAGTATTCTTTGAGGTTTTCAGACATATCTTTTAACACAGCACTTTTAAAAGTGAATGGTTGGGGATCTATGTTTTAAGCATTCTTTAAGTCTCAACTTCAGCTTTAGAATTAGGTTGTCATAACTTTCTACCAGAATTTTTGATTATATCAGATATTTCCAAAGGTTTAAAAATATCAATTTCTCCAGAAAATATAGCACCTCTTAGTAAACGTATAGTAGCAAAAGTTTCCCTTTTCGCTAAAAGTTCTGAGATTGCAGCATTTTATTTAGTTTTAGTTCCAGAACCGTAGGTTGGCTTGGAAGCAGTTTTTTTAATTGGAGATGAATCAAAGTCAACTGAAGCTGATGTCCTCAAAACTGAAAATTTAATAATTCTTTGATATTTAGCTGGGGGTTTTTAGCAGACTTCTTAGTAATAGGACTAAGACCAGTTTTGAATAAAGGCGATTTCTGTCCACGTGATTCTGAAGTTATGGCTTGAGCTAAAATCATGAAATTTGGCACAGTGGTAGTCTTTAGCAGTGGCTAGAACCTAACGAAGCCCGTTTTTTGAATTTCGCCCCCGGGACAAAAATAGGAGCAAAAAAGTGTTTTTTTACCGTTAGTCGTACGGAAGGCGTCTTACGGAGACAGAGGCTACTTAATATTGTCTCTCGCCTGGCGCAGACAGGCTTTTCATCTAGAATACACATAATAATTTTAACACGCACGCTAGATGAGATAAGGTTTGGAATATCTAAAGAGCGTTTTGTACGAATTCACATATTAATTGCCCTTTTTCATTGATAAACTTTTCAGAAGACACCAAACTCTGAGGTGCGGATAAATTTTTGTAAGTGGAAAGCTACTTATATAGATTATCTATCGCAACCTTCGACCATATACTACTAAAGGCAGTCTTGCAACTTGGTCTTGCGAACACTCTACCTAAGAGAGAAATGAATATGAGTGCAACATTTTCCCCTCGCTCTACGTGCTGAGAGGAGGGCGGGCGGGGCATTTACTAGTCTCCGCATACTATTTAGTACGAAAACCAAGAAAAAAGGGTTGTACTTTTATTCGTATTTTTTTCTTACACACACTGTGTGACTTGATCGGACATATGGTTTGGCAAAATTATAATATTTCATAATACAAACTAAAAACAATAGAACAGTTAGCGCCTAATTCATAAAATTAAAACATTTTGCATGCTCTTGCGATGCAGAAGAGAGATTGCACTTACTTAAAGCCTACGCAAGAGCATAAAGAATGTATAAAATTTAATGATTTAGGCGCTAACTGTCCTATTGTTTTCAGCTCGCATTACCAAATATTATAATTTTGCCAAGGCACATGTCCGATCAAGTCTCACAGTGTGCGTAACTGTTCTTTCTTGGTTTCGTGTTGATTAGTCGGCGGAGAATAGTAAATGCCCACTCAGCACGTAGAGCGAGGAAAAAATGTTGCACTCTTATTCTTTTTCTCTCACGTAGAGTGTTCGCACGACCAAGTTGCGAGGCTGCCTCTAGTAGTGTATGCTCGAAGGTTGCGATAAATAATCCAGGTAGCTCTCTACCGAAAATTTTCCGCGCCTCAAAGTTTGGTGTGCCCTGGAAAGTTTAAAAATGGAAAAGGGCAATTAATACAATTAATATGTGAAATCGTACGAAACGCTTGAGCTACTTCAAACCTAATCTCATCTAGCGTGCGTGTAAAAATTAATATATGTATATGCGCTGTTTTTAAAACCAAGAACATATTTTCATTGCGACGCAAAAATTCTTGATTAAAGAAATTTTGCGTCGCAATAAAAATATTTTACATCCTAGACTGCGTTTAACTTGGCTTTCGATAAGGGCCTTGCGACCAATCGAATCTTTACCGTATCGGGTCTCTAACGTTTTTTTAAGTACCGCAAGTTATAGCTTTAAGCAGTATTAGCTTATGAAAGAAGTTTGTAGTAGTTGCTGATACCTAGTTATGACATGAAATTATTTGAAGTATTTAATTATTGTGTTTTAAAGAGAATAGATGAATATTAAAGAGCAGTAAGTAATAAAATTCTTGTAAATAAATTGTTTTAATAATATTTATTAAATTAAAACATTAATTTTCTAGGAAAATAAAGCAAATACTTTGTCTACTCTAGATGAGGCATAAATTATATTAAAGAAACTGTTAAAAACCCAAAGTTCTGCAGTATATTGGTCACTTTAGCTATCATCTATCATAATGCTTGTTTTTGAAGAAAATAAACATGACTTTGGTGGAGTGCCGAACCTTTTTTTATATTGTGTTCAAGGTAGGTAATTATTTTTTAAATATTTTTTATGCTTAATGGATTTTAAATGCAAAATTTCGAACTAAACTTTTTTTTATCTAGTTGACATTAAATGCTAAAAAATGTGCTATGTTGTCAAGTTTTTTTAATTTTTCACTCATTGTTAAATTGTTAAGTCCATTGCTAACTTTAACAAGGCAATCATCACTCGTCCGATTATCTTGGTAAAAAAAAACAGGGTTACCAGTTTTGTAAATTAAAATAAACTACAAAAACTTACTATTTTATGACTATAACATGGTTAATTTTTAGAAAAATTTCCCCAATTATTATATCTTTAAAGGACAAGAAACATTTTGCAAATTGTCAGCAAGCTACTGCAAAAACCAACCTATTAATAATATTTTTAAATTTAATATAAAAATATTTTTATATAGAATCTTTTGCAGACGACCCAGATAAAATTTTTAAAGCAAACAACTGAAACAATCTCAATTACAAAAAATGAATTAAGAAAAATTAATTTGTGGTTACAAGAAAATTTTGTGGCATGTAATCTTATAAAAATTTATTGTGTTTCTTTTAATCTAAAAAAAACAATTCTTTACTTTGCAAAAAATTAAAATATAACGTAAAGTTATTAAGTTCAGTACCTTAGTTAAATATCTAGAAATTATAATAAATAATATGTTTATATAAAACAAAAACATCAACGCAATGTCATAAAATATTAGAAAGATTTTCTATATCTTTAAAAAAATAAGATATTGGTTAAATATTTTACAAATAAAAATGTTATATTATTATTTTGTGTAGAGTATCATATATTATAAGCACTTGGTATTAAGCTTACAAGATATTATTTAAAAAACAAAATAAACGACACAAATAACCCAAAATTTTTCCACACTTTAAAGTGACGCTGCCGCAGATTCCCTTGCTAAATCTAATCTTTTATTTATCACAAATAAAATTGGATAAACTACAAAAGATCAAAACCAGACTTAAAACCGGTCGTTTACATGGATATATCTACTGGGTGATAGTGAATATATATGTTTATCTTATCTTATGACTCCGCTATTAAATCCACAAAATGATGGAGAAATCCAATATAACACCTGCCAAATAAAAACTAGGAATGTGGTTGAACGATTATTTAGTGTGCCACGATTTTTTTTAATCGTTGATGCATCCCTTCTTTTATCTTCGATTATGGAATAATTTTATATAATTTGCACCAACATTTTCTTATCTTCTCTTGTATATGGTATTCCCATTGTCGCTTGTTTAAACAACTTAAAAGTATGTTTAGAACTAAATACAAAAAGGTATGTATGTAGGAATCTGAAGATAATAGTGATAATACTGAACTTAGAAAAAAGAACACAAATATTCACAGCGCGTCGCCAGCCCGTACGCCAGCCGGCAGTTTTCCAGCGCTTGTTTATGAAATACACATTTCGGTGATTCGCCACCTATTCTCCCGCCAAAATATTTGCCGGCGAGGGATCTTTGACGATGCACATTCGCAGATCGACTATGAATACCAGTGAGAGACTTTGCGGTTTCACCAGACATTTATTTATTTTTTTTAAACTTTGCTCTTGTACAAGATATTTTTTCATAAAGGCAGTAACAACTTAGTGTGCAAACGGTATTAATCGATATACTTTTTTTAAATAATTTATTTTTTGTTTGGCGAAAAGGATACAAATAGAAAGTTAGAGTGTAAAATAAACACATTGATGGACATTAACTGCTATAGCAGTAAATTAAACATGATTTCATGGGACACCTTCTGCAAATACAGTAATTTATTATCCACTTTAAAATGCACTACTGCTATGGCAGACAGTTCTCCCATAAATATTTATGTGTAGTATAGTTTACTGTCCCACGACAAAGCTATGAAATGTTGGGCCTGTCCAGCAATAGCTTGCAAGCACCTCATTGGTTTGAACAAGTTTTCATGGCCATACGCACGCTCGATCGCGGCAGCACTGCCATAGCAGTAACCGACGCATTGCTTTACATGAGATTAGTATTGATCTGTCCTCCGGCAAAGCTAGTGCTGCTTGTTTTTGTTGCGTTTAGTTTTTTTTTGCTATTTTTGAAAGTTGTGTGCCTCTTTTGATATAAATATGGACCCACGGGAAGAAGCAAGGTTACTAAAATTGTATGACGAGCTTTCTGATGAGAGAATATTCGGAATCGGAACAATCTGATCCTTTTGAGGATCGTGAAGGGGAGTTTGATACTCAAGACCCCACATATCAGCCCAGTACTTCTGAAAGTAGCAGCGAAGACGGCGAGAATAATGAAAACAATACATTAGTTGTTGAATTAAATGAAGCTGACCAAGGTAGGCTATTTTAATTTACGCAAAAATAATGTATATATTTCTAGGTTACTTCGAAGTAGGTAAATAAAATTATTTATTTTAGAATGTAATAATGAAACAGAATGGGTTGAAGACGTCACAGAAATACCAGATTTTAAGTTTGACAAGGACTCAGCAGGTATTGCACTAGATTTTAATCCTGAAAGCTCCGCTTTAAATGTATTTGAAAGTATTTGGACAGATGAAATCAAACAACTACTTATAGAAAACACCAATAATTATGCACAAAAGTTGAGCAATAGTGCGAGACCACACAGGAAGCATGCAAGGTGTTCCACTTTTATTCCTATTGAAAAAAAAGATTTAGACGTTTTTATAGGTCTTAGCCTCTTAAGGGCACAAATAGGATTTCCAGAACTTCGTAAAGTTTTACTCTTGACCCGCTCTACTACCATCCAATATTTTCTCATTTTATGTCAGGAAGGCGCTATGAGCAGATTCTAAGAAATCTATGCTGTTATAATATTGTTACAGAAGACAAACTTCATAAAATTTCTCCACTTTTAAACCTTCTTCTCAAGAACAGCCAAAATGCATATTATCCTGAAGAAAATATTTGTCTAGATGAATCACTTTTGTTATTCCGGGGTCGGCTTAGCTTTAGACAATATATTAAAAACAAAAAAGCAAAGTATGGCATAAGTTATTTGATTTGTTCTCCAGAAGGATATGTCTTTAATATTGAGATATACAAGGGCAAACAAGACTGTCTTGAAGCAGAGTCAAAATTGACTCCCTTTGTGCTAAGAATGATGAGTCCATATTTAAACAAAGGTCACCACCTGGTAATGGATAATTTTTACAATAGTACCAATCTATCCGAAAACCTTTTACAAAAACACAAAACGCATACCACTGGAACACTTCGTGCAAATCGGAGGGGTAATCCAAAACTAGTTACTATGCAGAAATTGAAAAAAGGCGATTACATTTGGAGAAGACGTCGTTCGGTGTATGTATCGAAATGGAGAGATAGTAGAGATGTTTTGCTAATAACTACTAAATTTCACCCAAAATTGACCGATGTTGCTAACCGATATGGGCAGGTAAATATATTTTAGTTTTTGCGTTTCTAGATTAAAATTCCTTGTTTTTTTAGATAAAAAGAAAACCCATAGAAGTCGCAGAGTATAATAAGTTTATGTCAGGGGTTGACCGCAGTGATCAACTTATCTCATATTATTCCTGTCCAAGAAAGACTGTACGATGGTACAAAAAACTAATTTTTCATTTTTTGGATGTTGCGCTTCACAATGCTTTTATAATATACAAGAAAAAAGTTAAAAACAACATACGGTTTATTCAGTTTAGGGAAATAATTATTCGTGATCTACTTGGACTCTCAGAAAATATAAAAAATGGCAAGCTTCTTGTACGGCCAAATAATAGCATCCCAACCCAGATTCATGACAACAGACGCACAAGAACTGCTGAACACTTTGAACACTTTCCAGAATATATTCCTTTACCTTCCGAAAGTTACAAAAGGTCAAAATACTATCTTAACTGTAAGCAATGTATAAAGTTAGGAAAGAGGGTACAGACTTCCTACAGATGTAAAGGATGTGAAGAAAAGCCACCATTATGTCCGAGTTGTTTTGAAGTTTTTCATGTAAATCGGTAATGTTTAAGTTTTTTAAGTTTCTATGATAGAATAAAAACAATATTTTTCTAAATAAATGTTTAAAACTGCTTAATTTTTTAGTTAAAATTTACTGCTATAGCAGTGTTAAGTCCCATAAAATCTATACTGCCATAGCAGTATTGTTGTCCCACTATATCAAGAAAAAACTATCTCGTCGTACACGACTGCAATAGCAGTAGATATCTTAAACTACCTTATTCCCCTTTAATCGTTACGCTTACTACCCATAAAAAAAATCAGCAAAATCGGTTCAGTAGTTCATGAGATATAAGCGTGATTTTCTGAGAACTACCGCCAAAATTTCGCTGTCCATCAACGTGTTAAATCTTCTTGTCAATTTAAGTATTTTTCAATACTTTCATGAATCCTACAAACTTTAAAAACCAGTTAACCACTGTTGACAATACACTTTTTTAAAATACCATTAACAATTTCACAAAAATTATGTCTGAAAAAATAAGAAAATCTCGGATATCTGGCGAAATAATCATTTAAAATGCTGATTCATCTATTATATCTTTAAGTAATTTCTTTAATTTGGATCGTTTCAAAGAATTTTGTTCGTAAAAGTGAACAAATAAAGCGCAAAGCGGGTCTGGCAAATATTTTATCCACACCGAGAAAACACTTGTTTTGCGTCTGAAATTAGGATAAGTGCAGCAAATGTAATGCTGTAATTAAAATCTAAAAGAACTTAGGTGGTCCGTAAAAAAGATAGTAGGTGAGGCTATTATTGTTCATTATTCTTTTTTATAACTGATATAGGTAAAGCATAAAAAAGTCTTTTGGTAAATAACATTTCGTTAAGTTTTTTGATCGTTTTGCTTTTGTTAAACAAAAACATCAAGGCAATGTCATAAAATATTTGAAAGGTTTTCCATTTTTTTTAATAAGAAATCGCTTAAATATTTTAAAAATAAAAATGTTATATTATTCATTTGTGTAGAGTATCATATATTATAGAATAAACACTTGGTATTCAGCTTACAAGATTCTTTAAAAAACAAAATAAACGACACAAAAAACCCAAAATTTTTCCACACTTTAAAGAGACGCTCCCGCAGATTCCGTTGCTAAATCTAAGCTTTAATTTATCACAAATAAAATTTGATAAATTACAAGAGCTTAGAACCAAAATTAAACAAAACCAACCAAATTTGTTTCTGAGCGAAGTTTTAACATTCCTCAGCATTTGGACAATTTTATAATAGGTTCTGTTTGTGTAACTCTTAGTTTTCAATAATTCATTTAATAGTAAATTTCAAATTTCTTTTATATAAAACAAAAAACCATACACTTTCAATTGGGCACCTCCTAGCTGCGCGCGCCCAATGAAAAATGAGAAGTACCACTTCGTTACTGGGTTCCGATAGTGCAAGTCGTTAATCTTAAAGTCTCCAAATTTCGCAATTATTTTCGCTAATTTAATTTCGCACATGTAAGACTTTTTAAATCACAAAATTATAGTGCCGTTGTTGGACTCGATGGTGACAAAATACAGAGATCCCTGAAGCTAAAAGAGACATTCCTGAGCTGAAAGACTACAAATCTAGGTAAGGTGCCGCCATTACTTTTTTGACTGATGCATGGTTCGGTTTATTTCTGATTTAAATTAATATTAATAACACGTTTACAGTCCCGTGTTATAGAAGGAAACTAATAGATTAAAATTTCTCTTTAAATTCACAAACAGGTTCATTTTCGATTAAATATAAAACACCTAGTAAGTAATCACGGTTACTGAGTTTTTAAACCAAAAAAAAAACATTTTTGTGGTTGTAAATATGGTTACTGACTTTTTGAACTAATGTAATACCTTTTTTTGTTTACGTGTTTTTTTTTTCTATCGAAAATGATCTAGTTATAGTATATTAAACTCAAGAAAATAACAAACAAAACAGAAATAGTATTCCGGGATTTCCACCTAAGCCTTCACTCCCCCTAACCAAAGTAGAAGAAATAGCCCGTCATTTATTCCCAGCTCACGATCCTGTGATGTTTGTCTGTGACGAAAATACCAGATTTGTAGAGTTTACTGTAGCAGAACTGCATGAAGCAAACAGAAAACTAAAAAACAACAAGGCTCCAGGACCTGGAAACATTCCTTCGGATGTTATGAAATATGTGGCTTCATAAAGACCGACCTACGTACTAAGAGCGTACAATGAACTTGCCTCTAGAGCACATTTTCCGGAAAAGTTGAAAAAAGCCATATTGGTCCTCCTACAGAAACCAAATAAACCTCTAGAGAATCCAGCAGTATATAGACCAATATATTTATTAGATATAGAAGGCAAGCTTTATGAATATCTTATATTGGCCAGGCTTAAACAAGAACTAAGACGTACTGGGGATCTATCACAGAGGCAATTCGGCTTTAGGGAAGGCAGACAAACAATAGATGCTATTAAAGAAATTATCCAAATAGCAGGAGAAGCAACGGGAACTCGTATGCTCATCGTAGACTATGTGCGATGATCACGCTCGATGTTAAAATCGCCTTTAATAACGCATAATGGCAACTAATCCTAGAGCAACTGAGAAAAAGAGAAATAGAGGAAAGTCTCATCAGCATCATAGCGTCTTACTTGTCCGGAAGCGAGATAATCATGAAAACTGAAGGCACTTCAAAAACAATGGAAATCAATAGTGGAGTTCCAAAGGGCTCCGTGTTGGGGCCTACCCTGTGGAATATACTGTATGATAACCTCCTAAAAACAGAGCTTCCAAATGGCGCAACACGAATCGGGTTTGCGGATAATATTGCAGTGGTGGTGGAGGCGAAACATGAAGAAACACTTATGAACATTGGAAACACTGCAATTCAAAGGGTGGTAAATTGGATAAAAGGCAGACGACTTGAATTAGCACCAGAAAAAACCGAAGCAGTCCTTCTGACTACCAAAAGAAAAATCCAACCGATACAATTCATAGTGGAAGGCATAACGGTGCCAGTGAGTCCAGCAATTAAGTATCTGGGAGTATGGATAGATACAAAGCTCACCCTTGCCGAACACGTGAAGTAAATATCAGAAAAAGCAGAAAAGACTATCGTTGCACTATCAAGTCTGATGCCAAATATTGGAGGACCTCGTTCATCGAAAAGAAAAATAATCCCGAGTGTGATTCATTCACAAATTCTCAGAATAAAAAGCTTTTAAATAAACTAAGTCGAATTCAACGCAGGATGGGTAATAGAATAAGTAGCGCGTATGGGACAATATCTGGGGAAGTGGTTGGAGTAATATCAGAAGTACCCCTTATTGAGCTACTTATAAAGAAACGATATGAAAAATAATGGGTAGGTACCAACCAAACTCCAAAATTGTAGGTACCAACTCTGCTTCCTTTTTGGAGAAATCCCCAGTCAAAGATGGGAGGACGCTTATGAACCGAATAGTTTGTGCATGCCTTGAGTATCAGACTTGCGCCCAGATGGTCCGTGGTTAGAGTCCCGTCAAAGATGTGCTTTTTTGTTTTAAACTTAATTTAAATTTATAACTTATTATTAAAAAATTGCAAGAAATTAAAAAATACATTTTACGCGAATTTACTGATTAAAACTTAAGAATTAAATGTATTTTTTTTAAAAATCTCTTGCAACTTTTTCAATTATTTTAATTAAATTAACCGTAATTTAATTTTTCTATCTTTTTTTTTTTGATCCTTTGTTTTTTGTTTGTTGGTATTTAAAAAAAAATACATTCGATTCGTAAGTTTTAATGAATAAAGGCACGTAAAATGTATTTTTTAATTTCTTGCATTTTTTTAAAGATAAGTTATAAATTTAAACAAAATTTTAAACAAAAAAAAGCACATCTTCGACGGGACTCGAACCACGGACCGTCAAGACGCAAGTCTGATTCTTATGCCGTTAGGCTACTAG
>JAHBCN010021286.1:0-14272 GCA_019359885.1 Listronotus oregonensis | reverse complement strand
AAAAGTGACATATATTTTACACAAGTGGGAATGTTGTCGCACAAGCAATACCAGGAGTGTAAAAATAACTTTCGACACAAGGGCAATATGTTTCCTACAACCAAAAAACATTTACCAAAAATCTTAAGTTATTAAGTTTTTTATTCTATTAATTTTAAAACTAGCTCCAAGCTTACATAAAATGATTTTAAAAAATGAAATGTAACTTATTTTACAGAATTATATCAATAATATTTCATTTATTAAGTTTTTCATGGCAAAATTCCGTAAAAACACCTAATTACTGGACGGATATACTAAATTAATAAATACATTATTTAATTATGATAATGAACATGTTACATAACTTATAACCTCACTTAAAAAAAGATGAAAAACAGAAGTCGATATTCTGCAATCGATGTTTCAACATCAAAAAATTTATCTTGAACGACATCATCTTAAAGTTATTGCTTATAAGTAACTACAGAGTATTTTATAACTAATAAGGTGTTAAGTATATTTTATATCTAAATCTAAAACAAGTTTTAGTTTCAAGATAGTTTTACGATCTATGGACCACAAATAAATATCGATGTTTATGGATTGCTATTAAGTAATGTCTAGAAACTAATAAACCTTAAAACATAACTTTAAAATTAATATAATTAAAATAAAAAAATGTTTTACTTGTTTTGCTATGCTAAGTGAAAACTTTTGGTTCATAAAAATACACTCTAAATATCCTATTAATGGAATATAAGCATATGTGTCAATTTTACTTATTAACTTTAAAGTTGAAAAGTAGATTTAAACACGCTTGTGATATTATTCATCTTCTGAAAGATAAAAGAGGGCGTTTTATGTCATTTTTATTTGTGATGGTAGGAAAAAAATTAAACAATCGAATTTTGATTAAAAAATATTATTTGGGTTTCTAGCCAGATGAAATCGCTTTAGTCTCGGTCTTAAAGTATTGACCTGTGCATGTACAAAATACAAATACAAATAACTATCAACTGCTCAGGTCTATACGTTAAGAACATATACAAAAGGTGTTTTATTTAAAAACATTTATTTTTTTTTGTAATTTGTAATTCTAAACGATTTTGTAAAGAAAACAGTTTTATATCTCTTGCCCATAAAGACTAAAGACAAGAAGGACCATCTGTTGTGGCTGTTTGGCTCAAAAAGTTGCCCCAGAAGAACATTAAATAAAGAGGCGCTTGTGTAGCGGTGGGTATGGTGTGAACCAATAAACTTGAACTCTGAATCACCACGCCATCTTAATCTACTGTTATTTGGGGGGCAATTTTGTAACACAGAGATAGCCCTTCTTGTCTTTGTTCTTCATGCTCTTGCCTAACGTATTTTTTATATTCTAGCTGTGATGATCATCGAAGCAGGCTGGTTATCAGCTGGTATAGCTTGGCTGATGAACTACTATATAGACTGTCCGATCGACAATGCCAAAGAGACTGTTTTAGGTAAGTACCTATTAACTATAAGGCCTAAATATCATAAGTCTATATGGGATTCACATAAAATGCGATGAATAATAAAAGCAAAGGCTTTTTTATCAAAAGTGGTTAAATAGGCATAGAGGCTTTTTACTCACAAAGAACAGTATAAAAGTGGTTAGTTTTTCTCTTTATAACAGCCTACCAGAAGCTTGTAGCTTGTAGGGGTGGCTCAGTGGTTTTGACGGTTTTTGGTGCGCTATTATGGATTTACTAATAAAACGACCTAGGTCAGAAACATATATTTTTATTACACATAAAATGCAGTTTTACAACAAGAATTATTTTACGAAATTAATATTTTTTATGGTCACCACGTGACACCAAACAATCCTGAAGTCGTGATTAAAAATTATCTGTATCTCGTAGCAGCATATCCTGGTTTATTGCTCTGATTTTTCGAGTAATGTTGTATTTTAAAGGTTGTAGCGTTTAAAGTCTATTTTCGAAAACTCTAGCTTTTAAATGTCCCCATAAGAAAAAATCAGGGCTTGTCAAATCTGGTGACCTCGGCGGCCAATTAAAATCGCCGTAACGAGATATAAGTCGTCCAGGGAACATGTTTCTTAGAGCAGCCATGCAAATTCGCGCTGTATGGCTTGTTGCTAACTTTGGCTAAAACCATAAGACGTCATTTTCCCGTCCAGTACCCAAAATTGGGTTTATTTACATATGCTCATAAATGAAAATGCACCTCATCAGATACTATTAAAATAATTTAAAACATTTGGGTTCAGTACATCAAGAAATGTTTTACAAAATTGTATTTGTGCTGGTTGCTTTTTTCGGTGAAATTTTATGCACAACTCGAATTTTGTTTAGATAAAATCCTAGGTTTTTGAATAAAATTCGACCCTAAGTTCTTCGCGTAATGTTCAGTACTACTGCTTGACGACTTGCTGAACAAACTGGACTCCTTACGACAGCTTGCCATACTCGCGCCATGTTTTTTGGTGTGCGCACAGTTTTTACAGAACCGACAAATTTATTTATTACACTTACACAATCACGAAACTTCTCAACCCACCGCAAAATTGTGTTGCGTGAAGGAATTCTGCCACGTCTTGGCAAATGGACAGTGGTGTCTCAAAATTCGTCAATACTCATTGCGCCATCCTGTATAAAGCCTAAGAAGGCCTAAGTTATAGGTATTGTGAATGTCAGGTTCTTAGATATTTAACCCATGTTTTCCCAGTTCCGTCAACGATGCCCAAGGACCAAAACATTCAAAGATTACATTTTACAGCACTTTTTAGACAATGCGATAGTGCCACTAAAAACGGTATACAAACAACTACTTCCCCCATTACCATCTGGGTAATGTCATTTAAACATGATATACAGTTTCATATATGTGTTCTTCGCTAATCTGCATGAAGCGGTGTTTCAATATGGCCACATGGCCGTTTTTTCATAAAAAACATACATTTTATACCTGCCATATTGATACGCTTAAGGGCGCCCAACTTGCCTTTTTTTCACAAGGTATCATAACTCAGCTACACACTATATTTACTTTTAAACATTATTTAATTGATAACATGTAGAGGTGTACCAAAATATAGTGTAAAAATTTAAAATGTAAGCCTTTATGTAAAAAAAAATATATATATTTTTTTGATTGTTTTGAATGCGCTCAAAGTTTTCTTTCTCAAAAATACAATACAATATCGTTTTTTGTTTATTGACTTAAAACTTTCGGATAATTACAGTTTAGGTTTCTTTCAGCTTTTCAATTTCTCAAAGTACTTAAATTTTAATCCCGTTAAAATGGAAAAAATAAATAGACAATTTTAGCGTGATGCTTTATAAGATGGTTTTTCCTCTTTGCTGATTTTCTTCTTCGTAGTGGCAAAAAGGAAAAATCTTGTTCGCGACTTTTATTACGAGCTAGATTGCAACGAGATACGATGTAACTGAAGTGGAAAAATAATATATTTCTCATATGTATACCGACTAGCAAAAAAGAATTTAAAATTTTACAATTTTCGTTGAGATGTCAAATTTATAAACCTTTTATTAATAACTTTATTAATACAATGAAAATTCTGGCATATTTACCTTACCTACTTTACCTCTAAATTCAAATTCAGTTTTTTATTAATTTATTTAAGGGGTTTTACCACTCTGAAATTTAAAAAATCTATTTTTTTGGCTAAATAAATTGTTTATACTTTTAAGAATATTTTAAGCGTTCCAAAATTCTAAATATTTCCGGAGTTATAGCAACTTTTTTCTCTTTTGCGTTTTTCTCGGAATACTTTTTTTAAACTGCTGTACACGATATCTTAAAATTTACTAAAACAATTTGGCTAAAATTTACACTACTTATTCTGTATAATATTATAGAGGGTGTCCTGATAAGGTCAATTTTCAAAATGCCTCTATTGCTGCAAGACAATATGCTATAAGAGATTCCGAAAAACGGAATTTTAATTAAAAAAAAGTGTTTAGACGTTTAATAACTCATTAAAGAGAAACTTAAAATGTGCGTTCTATTCCAGCACAATAAAGATACAATAAGCCAGAGCCCGTAGCTAATAATAAATCAGCTATTATTATCCACGAGCCGTGTAATTATGAATGCTGTCATTAAATTGATGATATACAAATAAAAGAATATAATTGATATTATTTAATATTTGTAGAAAAACAAATGGTTTTTGTTGTCATGGCATTCTCGATAAAAACGCCGCGTTGTTTATCTGACAACTTCAAATAGGAAAGGATACGAGCAATGCAGTTTTTCGGTAATAAGTCGAGAATAAATTAAGATATCGAATTCACCAGACTCTTGACTTTTTCATGATCTTTTTAATGGGCTTATAATATTAATAATACCTTTGTATTTAAATTTTTTGAAAAAATTGACAAAATTTATAACTTTGACACAAATCACTTTCAACAAAACAAAACAAAAAAATAAATTAACTATAACAATATTTTATCTTAAGTCCGGGTAAAAGCTCTTTAAAACGAGACCCTGTTTATCAAAATCGGTTAAGCCGAAAAAAATTATTTCATTTATTTCAAATGTACATTTGCTCTACCCCCCTATATTTGACAGGACCGTGCGCAAATATTTTAAAAAGTTCTACTGAGCGACTTAAATTTCTTTTTTCAATATTAAAAATTGTTTACTAATTAATTATTTGTATACGTAAAACAAAGGATAGTACATATTTTTAATGGCCGAGTCAAAAAAAAATATTTTTATACCTAATTTTTCGAGCTTTAGGGTGGTGTACCCTCCTAAGCGGGAAAGGCAAAGCACTTTAGCGGATAGCCGTTGTTTCTCCTACTTTACTGACAGCGAATATACAATCCAAAAGGTTGTCAATGTTAATCGATAATATTTATTAACAGTACGAATCCATATTTAAGTTGCATAAATTAATTTAAAAAAAATATATAGAAGAATTACATTTTATGTATTGTTTTCTTTTATCGTTTAAAACATAAAAGAAAATCTATTAGTATTTTCTTTAACAAAAAATAATAATAATTACGTTACTTGGTATAAAGTAGTACATATTTTACAAAGTTACACTTTATTGATTAACCAGTGCAAACAGTAAGCTCTTTACACATTATCATGGATATAACAATGATTTAAAAACTAAAATAGATTGCTTATAGAAAATGGGTCTTTTATATTTTTATTAGACCTGCGCAGAAACTTTTGACCCACATTTGTTGGGTTCGGTACACGCACACCATTCACTTTATTTACTCTGTATGTCTCTAAAGCGGTTTGTGTAATAAATTTTGAGTAAATAGAGCACTTAAAAAATCGTTCGGGTATTGGAGAGTAGAGCTTAAGGAGTTTAGTCCAGAAGTTTCAAGTTCCGAGTAGGGATTTTTTGAGTAAGCATGCGTAGCTTGGGTTTGGGTTTTGTTAAACATTTAACTGGTTGTTGTTGGCCAATATTTATATATATTTTTTGTTTTTGTCTATGTCTAACATCTAACCTTTTGGGACAAGATGGTCAGGGCAATGTTATTTTGCACATGCATATTCGTATTCGTCATACTTTAAACCAAACATAAAGTAATTACTTTAAATTGACAGTTAACATCAAATAAATAAATAAATGAGGTTAGGTTTTCAAACTTCAGTTAGCGTTCGATTAGTCCATGCCTCTAAAGCTTCGCGGTCATGTCATTAAAACTCTGTTCTAACGCTGCTCCAGCTCCATTTCTGTTTCTGAACCCACATACTGTAACAGTTGCAAAACAATCGTGCACGTGCGCAGATTGCACAACACTCAGTATTTTAATAGTTAAAATCAAATATCGTGTTGGAAACACTTAAAAAATGCATAGGATTGAACAGGACCACACTCTTCAATGGTAAATCTGGTTTTAATAATCAATAAATATGTTTGATTTTAAATTTTTGGTTTAAAATTATTTATTATACCTTTAGATTTATTTCAAGGTTGCAGTTATTTATAAGAATCACAGGTAGTTTTTTACTTATCGGGATCATTACCAATTTTAATATTATTCGTCCTTCATGAGTTTTTTTGTAGCGCTGATCACAAAACTAAGGTCAGTTTTTTGCGGTTGCGGAAACCCCTAGTTTTTAAGTTGCTAGTCCTTACTTTGCTTTAACCCCAAAACTAAAATTTCTTTTTTTTTAACTAGTAACACCAAAACTAATTGGTTTTATATGAAACACTGTGTATTTAAAAAAAACTATTTTTACGAGTATTTACACATTCTTGAAAAAAGCGTTTCCAAATATTCCTAAAATTTTAAAAGTTTAACTAGCTTTTTTAATTGTTTCGCGCATCCTTCTAGTACCAATATAAAATAGGTATCTACATAATTTTAGTGACTTATTTTAAAAATAAAAATAGGATATTTTAAGGAGTTTTTTTTTATTAAAATAATAACTAAGTAGTCGTGGTAATGAGTTTATGCCATAAAATAAGAAGAAATAATTATTTTAGGCAGAAAATATTGTGCTGTCTTAAGGTAAGGTTAAAGAGGGCCCTAACAACTAAAAAATGGTGTGTTTTTGCGAAAAACTGGCTTTGAATTCGAGAATAGTGCCTCTGTATGCCAAATTTAATTAAAATCGGGGCTGGCCCGGTAATTTAAAAGTTACCGAAAAACAGTATTTATTACCTTACCCAGTTTAGTTTGCACGCAATTTTATAGAAAATGAATATAAACTTAAAACAAGATTTACCAAAACTGAAATTTTAGTATTCATTATATCCAACCAAAAAAATACTTATTAAACCCGGTCTTTTTCATTGTTTTGATGCCATATATAAAATCTTACTGCGCACGCTTATTTTGTCCGTAGTTTGGGAAAGGATTATTATGATTTTTGCTGTATTCATCCATTCTATTGGGAAATATATTTACCGCTATTTATTTTTTTCTTACAGCAATGGTGGTTTTCAACTGGTGCATCCTCCTATCAGTATTAATAACAGTATGGTGTTGCTACGACACCGCTGGCAGATCATGGGTTAAAATGAAACAGTATCAAAGGTCAATGAGGGAATCAGAATCCAAATTTCAGTACAAACGATCTGGAAGTACTAGAAATTGGCGACAAAGGTATGAAACTCTTAAATAAATATTTTAACAAAATTAAAAAAAAAATTGGCTTCTCCAAAATTTAGTGTCAACAATATGAGAACTAATAACTCTCACGGTCGAGTGATGATCGCGTTGTTAAATTTAGCAATGGACTTAGCAATTGTTTAAAGTTAACAACGGTTTAGAATGTTTAACAAAACGTCATTGTCAGTGTTATTCAATGATTTTAGTAGGCCACCTGTCAAAATCTGACATTTTGTTAAACATTCTAAACCTTTGTTAACTTAGCAATTGGTAAAAGTTAATAACGGTTTAGAATGTTTAACAAAATGTCAGATTTTGACAGGTGGCCTACTAAAATCATTAAATAACACTGACAATGACGTTTTGTTAAACATTCTAAACCGTTGTTAACTTTTAACAATTGCTAAGTCCATTGCTAAATTAAACAACGCGATCATCACTCGGCCGCCAGTCTATTAAAGTGTCAGTTAGAATTGTTTTTTATTTGCTATAGTAATTTCAGTCTGAAGGTATTATTAATTGTTTAAAAAATAAGCAAATTTTATTTTAAGTAGCTTGATTATTTTTAATATGAGAAAAACAATAAAATATGAATTAGTTTATAAAGACAACTGAAAGCTATTTTTTTTTCGGATATTAAAAAAAACAGTAAATTTTTTTGATAAAATTCTGAATTTTGTTTTACATTACATAAATGTGTTTTTTTATCACACAAATTACGAACCACTAATTTTTTAAAATAAACTCTTATTTTAATATAAATTTCCTCGGATGTATTTCAGAAAAATACATTATTTTCTTTTTCTAGTTTAGTTGAAACAGGGAACGAAGTACTTTGCGATTGTGATTGCTATGAAAAGCGTGCCTTAACTTCAATAGTTCTTCAACGTTGTGACGTTCCATTTTTTGTCATTTCGCGGATGTGAGTTGTCCTTTTTAGTTTGTAGTGTGCGCTTTCTTCTTTCTTTTTTTGCATTATTTTTATTTTTATTAATATAAACAGTGTTTATTTTGTATTGTCTTTAACTAATATTGTAAATAATTTTAATTTTATAAATTTATTAACATCCTATTTTTAAATCAGTATTAACAATTTTACTCTTAAAAGAACATGATTTTATGTTTTTTATATCTAGTACATTTTTTCTTTGTGAGGTTAAACATAAATATATTTTACTTTACACAGCCGCAAAAAGCATACGCATTTTATTTAAATCTTTGCTGTTTAAAATTCATTGCTACAATTTGTTTTGACCAATTTATGAAAATTCGATTTTTTTGTAAACAACCTTTTTAACTATTTTTTAAATTCTTATGTTAAAAATATATGCACAAATAATTTTAATAAGCATTTATAAGCATATTTTAACAAGCGCTTTACGCTTTTTTAGGATTAGTTAATACTGTACTGTCAATAAATTATCAGGTTGGTAGCCTAAAAATTACGAAAATATTTACTGCTATAGCAGAGAAAACGTCGAATTTTCCTTGCATGAAATAAAAATTGCCGCAGTTATTAAAAACCTAAATGTGCCCCTTGCAGCAAGGAACATTACATGCAAGAAATCTTAAACTTAAAAATGTGGTTAGGCATTTTTTGTCTTTAAATCAGCTGCAGCGGAACACAAAGAAAACGTAAAAAAATATTTATGTAGATAATTTTATTTTCATTTAGGTCCTGGGGATATTTAAAAAATATTTTGTAAGATTAGCGCAGGTAAAATATATAAAATGCTTCTTTTTTAAATACTATATTTTTTAATTATTTTTAATATTATCTAGCTAAGGCACGCTTTAGGATGCTATTGCAAAATTACTAGAAACCTATACTAATTTAAAATTAAAATTTTAACAAATATTCTTTTAGATATGTAACCAAAACTAATGAATTGACTAATAGTACTAGCATGCGCTTTGGTAGGAATAGTCAAATATACTTTCAGTTGGAAAAAAAATTCCTAATACAGTTTTTGTTTTATTGTAAGATAGCTTAAGTTTAAATTTTGTTAATTTTAACATATTAAAAATAGCTTGTAAATAACTTTAATAACCTGCCATAAAAATCAAAATTTATACTAAAACAATTTAATATCATACCCAACTTCCAAAGAGCAACTCTACAAGAAGATGCAGTAGGGCTGTTTGCTTTAGTATAATTAATTTGTGGACAAAATATTTACAGAAGTTTCCAACAAGTCTTAGCAGGAATAATTAAATCAGCAGTGTTTTCATGTTAAATATATCTCGAAAATCTTTATGATCTTTGCACATAATATTCAGATTTTTATACATGAAATACCTACCTTAATTATCTGTAAAAAAATTACTTTCATTTAATCTATTGCAAAATATGATGCCTATTTTATATTATTACTGATTTATTGACTACCATAGAATCCTTTGAATCCAGAAGTTTGTCAGTCACTTTTACTCTGACAAACACTAGGAGGGAGAGGTTTTACCAACAGGTCAATGTAAAAACTATTTAGTTGGGGAACAACAATAACCCAAAGAGAATAATAAAATGCCTAAAAGCTTTGAAACTTGTTTACTTGTTGCTCGACGAAGGAAGAGTCAGTAAGCGTGTATAGTAGTACAGTGGATGGGGAGAAAAAGAGGTTTGACCTCCGGATTTTTTTGTACAGTTTTAATTTTTATGAAAATTTGGAACTAAGTTGCTTTTACCCTCTAGATAAAAGTTTATATACGCTTAGGATGTGCTTTTTATTTTTAGGGGGTAAAAACCACCTCTTATGCTAAAAATTAAAAAACCATAGAAATGTAACCATGTAAATTAAAATCATAGCTAAATATGTAGAATAAATGTATTTTTATATTTTGAGTGTCATATTACATTATATTTGTAACGCTTTGACCCTTAAAGGTCACCCTTAATAACGAAATTACAAAAAAATGTTTTTTTCATTTTAAAATTATTTAATAACGCTTTTATTGTAGAAAAAATATTTTAACACTTTACGGTATAATAAATATTTAACTACCATAACTCAACCTTTAAATAACCACCCCTTAAAAGATTCACAAAAAAATTTATTGACAAATTAAAACAATTTGATGATACATAATTATAGTCCTGGAAATGAAGCTTAAAAATGGCAAAACCTCGCAAGTTTTTTGTCCTGCATCGATTTCTATAAAAATTTGGAATTAGGCGCTTCTAATCCTCTACTTTAAATTGTATTTCATGGTGACGTGCGCTGTTTGTTTCTTAAGGGTGAAAACTACCCCTATTTGTCAAAAGTTATAGAATGACATTTTAAACCTTAAGATGGGTAAAGGTTGGTTTGGATTAGTTGATTAATTATTGTTTTATGCTTTGGAATATTATTTTAAAATATTTCAACCCTTAAAAATCAACCCTTGTTAGAGCTTAAAGTAAAAAAAAATATTTACCCCAAAAAATGATTCATTTACCATAGTGATTTAATTTTAGAATGCTGTTGCTTAAAATATGTACTAATTTTATTTTGCAACTTTTCGAACCTTATAAATCAACCCTTATTATAGCTTTATTAAAAAAAGGATTTATCTTCAAAAAATTAATAGCTTGACAGATGTAATAATTAAAAATATTACTGCCTGAAATATTACCATTTTCATTTTTTACAAATTTTCAATCCTTAAAAACCACCCCTTACAACATTGCAATTTCTATAAACCAATATTATAAATATTAATAGGAAAAAAGTAGAATAACATACAATATACCGGTTTTATAGAATATTATGCTCCGAAGTGGGCTATTCGAATTTTCGAAAAAAAGTTGATTGGTTTTTTAAACATAGCTCCTTTAGTTTTAATGATAGAAAATAATTTTGTAGGGTTTTTAAGGGCTACAAGGCTATCTTAATTAAATCCTTTTTAATCCCTTAGTTTTAAATGATATGAGTTTAAAAGGCTAGAATAAGGTAGTGCTCGCTCGTAAATAGAGTTTTAAACGGCCATATCTGGCCAAATATTTATTGTACAGAAAAATCTGTGCAATGAAAAGTCTTTGTTATCAAAAAAGTGAAATTCGGTACTTTAGCATTTTTTTCGTATCTCCAGTATTGTTCGACTTATTTTAAAGAAAATGGCTATTTTTACGAAATGGCGGAAAAACGTTTTTCACTTTAAGCTCCAATTTTTCTAAAATTCAGCATTTACATTTGGTTAATCTTTTAGGATGTATTAATAATACATATATAAAAAGAATCGTAGAAGGGTTTAGATTTATTTTAATTAAGAGGGGAATTAGGGGTTGTTTTTAATGATCTTTTCGTAGAAAAAAGTAGGAACCCACCTTATTTTTATCATAACTCGCTTAATTTTCATGGTAAAAACTCTTTTTGTTTGTTTTAAAAATACAGACCTTATTTTATACTTTAAAAAAGACCTTATATGTTTTCCTTAAAAAATGCAAACTCTTCCCGCTATTTGACTTTGAATCTTTCAAATTTAGTTTTTGATGAACAAAAGCTAACCATTAACAAGCCGTAGCTCGGTCTGTATTGGTTGTAGAGAAATTATAAAGTAACATTTTTTTTGCTAGTTTTTTTATAAGCTACAATTTTGCTTTTCACATTTTTTTTGATAAAATGCATAATTTTAGAGTTACTCGTGAAAACCTCATTAAAAACGTCGATTTTTTCGTCGAAAAACTTTTACTTTCAATCCCGAATAACTCGAAAAATATTAGTTTTACGAAAAAAAATGTATGGAACATTTTACTTAAAATTACTTTTTTTATCGATTTTTGTAGTTAAAATGTAATAAAAAATTTCAGCCACCCTCAGGAAAAAAGCACACCTCGGCATGATATAAACTTTGATCCTTGAGCTATTATTCCCTGCCTTCTGGGAAAATTTCAGGTAAATCCATAAAAGACAAAAAAATTCCTAGCCAAAATGCCTCATTTCCTGTACTATAATGTAACATCCAAATAAAGATAACTTAAGAACATCACTGGGATTACTTTTTTTACTAAATAAACCTAATACATTAAAAACTTAAAAAACTTTGGTTAAGTAATAGGATACATTTAATTTTTTTATTATAAACAATTTTTATTTTAAGCTTCTAAATTATTTGTTTATTTTGATTTATACTAAATCAAGGTGAAATATTTGTCCTAATTACAATTACTCGTAACATCCTTTATATTAATATATGTATGCCTTAGCAATAAATAATTTTTGCAGGTACTCGACCTTTACAGTGCAGTTTTTATAAACTGTTTCTTTTTTAAAGTACTCCTCATAACTTCTAAATAATATAACGTTTGTATCTATTAAAAAAGTGTACAATTTTATAACTTTATAAGGTTTAAAAGTTAAGCATATTTTATAAGAATTTGTTTTTTTTAATTGAATAATTGCGCCTTTGTAACCAAAACACTAAATAAGGCAATTTTATTATATTATCAGGTAACCAAATAAGTTCATGCGGTTGCTGTATATCGCACATTGCCTTGGATATTGTTTATGTTGTTAATCGATAGCGATTGTTTCTTACCTCTGTCACTTTCGTATGAATCCTTATTTTCTCACACACATAAAAAGTTGCTGAAAATTGTTACATTTCTAGTTTTAATTATTAAAAATGGCGATGAATAAAACAGTAATTCGAAGTTGCTTAATATATGAGTACAAACTTGGGACAAAAGCTGCAGCGGCGACGCGAAAATATGTACCACAGAAGTGGTTCAAAAATTTTTCTTCGGGAGATCTTAGTTTGACCGATGAACCGCGCTTAGGGAGACCAAAAATCATAAACTACGAAGATCTTCGATAGGTTGTGGACGCAAATTCCAGGACAACGGGCCAAGAACTTGCAGAAATGTTTAATGTGAGTCCTGAAACTGTTCGGTTGCATCTTCATTAGCTAGGAAAGAGGTGGTACTTAAGCAAATGGGTCCCACATGTTTGACACATGATAACAAATTAAGTCGTCTTACCATTTGTTCAGCAAACATTTCACGCAACGCTATTGAACCAATCTTAATGTATTTGAATTCTAAGCGTTCGTATCATTGGTTGTCGCCTACTGATTTGGTACCACACACGCCCAAGGCTTCCTTGTACCCAAACAATGTTTTGTTGTGTATTTTGTGGACAGCAACTGGAATTGTCCATTATGAGTTTTTGAAAAGGAGTTAAACCATCACTGCTAACTCGTATTGTGAGCAGCTTCAATGAGTACAAGCAGCACTTATCCAGAAACAGCCTTCTTTGATCAATCGGAAGAAAGTGATATTCTTGCAGGATAACGCCAAGCCTCATACCACAAGAGTGACAAGAGAAAAAATTTTTGAACTCGGCTGGGAAACGTTATCGCACCCGCCATATTCTCTTGGCATTTCGCCAAGGGATTATCACCTTTTTTTGTCTCTTGACAACTGTATGGGGCACCGACAGTTTACAACTCGAGATGGTGTAATAAATGCAGTCCGCCAATTTACTTCAAATCCAGGGAGTTCTACAATATTGACATACAAAAATTGGTTCCACGTTGACAAAAGGTCATTGAGTGTGATGGTAATTACTTTGACGAATAAATAGTGTGTTATTATTTTTTTAATAAAAATTTATATTTTTTACCAAAAACAGCACGAACTTTTTTGGTTACCTGATAAAAGGCTACTTAAGGTTTAAAGAAGTATAAATAAAAAAAATCAATTATTAAAGAAGCTTTTCAAATAATTAAGAATATTTCCAACAACCTGTCTCTAAATTAACCTACTTTTTTTGGGCCCACCCGAGTGCACACCTATAATAAACCCTTTTAAACCCCAACATAAAATCGATAGGAACTAATAAGGAAAAGCTGAAAAGTATTATTTTATGACAAAAGTAGGATGACCGTGTCGGATATCTGATAAGACCGCTCCTTTCTTATACATTTTACTACCTTTTAACTGGGTTAAAACCTTTTATGGAGATTTAAAGGACTTTGGCTTGACACTTTGCTCTAAATAATAAATAGCTACAAGGATAAAAATAAAATAACATTGTTTCCTGGTTAATTAAACATTATTTTTAAGTTTAATAGCTTAGATTCACTATTTTTTATATTTATTTTAAGTAACAAGAAGACCTAATACATTAAGTAATATTAAGTGCAATTCTTGAGGGTAGAGAAAAACCGTGATAAGTTTTTATTGCCAATATAATAAAATAAAAATATCT
>JAHBCN010021285.1:0-14379 GCA_019359885.1 Listronotus oregonensis | reverse complement strand
TATTTGTACGAAATGTATCATTTCTCTGAGCTATGAGCAACCTTAAATGTTTTTCGCTGTCTTTTTAGATTGCCATTCTCCCAAATTTTAAAAGAAAGTTTAAATTAAAGTGATTGTAAAAAACTAAAGCAGGACAGGCGTTAGCTGGAGTAGTGTTTATGGAAGAATTAGTGAATGATATTGTAGGAGATTAGCCGAATAACAAGGTTATCAAAACTTTTGATAAAATAGTTGGTCAGTAATTTATACCGAGTGTCACAGATGTGGCAAGTGATACCGGGTGTCCCAAAAACGTAAATAATTTATAAGTTTAACTTTAGACTTTCTAACTTTCATAGTGACAAAAAACAATTTCTAATTGTGTCCTAACGCGGGTAGATTTACGCCCTATAGACTTCGGAAGAAGGTTTCGGGTTTCCAGTAAAATTAAAATAAATTTCTTTGCTAAATACCCGATTTTTTAAGTAAATTTTGTAACTTTTTTCTCACACTCCATTGGCGTATCACATGAGATTTTTCGGAGTAGTAATGTTTATATTTTATTGTAAATAAAAACTTGTGTATAGTTGAGGAGCAACTTTGCAATGTGCATTATCTCCATTTTACATACTTTTTAAGTAGAAGCGAGAAACGTATTACTCTTTACCAGCTTATTATAAAGTAACAATAATGTTAGTTTTGAAAGAAATAAAGACACTAATTATAGTGACCTCATGTAAATCAAAATAAGTTCTACTTAATAAAAAATTGCAAAAACTGTTCGGACTTGATACATTTTTTGAATATTGTTTTTTGATGCGATTAACCGGGTTTTTTTTTTCGTGCTCTTGACGTTTTTCCCCTACTTTAACACTATCCTTTTTTTTTAAATTTTTTTCCCCAAAACCAAGAAAATATCTTTTAGGTTTGGGGGCACCAAAATTTTTTAAAAACCCCTTTCAAGTTTTTTTTAAATTCCAATGTACCAATCAAACTGCTTGTTTGGCCATTTTTGGATTCCCCTGTACGGGGTAAAAAAAAAATGACACCTTCTTCCATGCGAAACCTCCCTCCAGCGGACAATCGGCGATGAATTATGAAGTGGTTCGTGGACAAAATTTATTTTGATGTGTTTGCCATAAAATTACTATTTTCTTACGTTTTAATGCGTTATTTTTATAGGTTTTTTGGGGGTTTTTGGAATATGTTTTTAAAATTATAAACCCCAAATTGCTCCTCAGTGGTAATGTATTTAAAAAGTTACTCCTCATTTTTTTATTCTTAGTGTTCATTTAAATGTCTTTTTAGGGGGTGCCAAACCTTAATTGCCCTTTGGGTTTTTTCAGTTCATATTTAGTCGATAGCAGAGTTTGTCGGAACCCTTTTATGATGCGGAGGCGTCCGTTAACTCTCCCCCACAAATGGGGTTGTTTGATTTTCAAGTTTGATGAGGATATCTCGAAAACAAACTTTCCCCAAAAAAAATTTTTTTAGTTTGGTCACCCCCCCAAAAAAGCTCCCCAAACAAAATTGGTCAAAATCCGTTACCAAATTTTCCGACTTTCCCCAATTTAAGAACTCCCAGTGATTCCGAAAGTGAGAGCTCAGTAATTTTTGTTATTCCCCTTTCCCCTAATATTTTAATAATTACAATTTTTTTTATTTTTAACAAGGAGAATTAATTTAACATATATCTCTTTTTAAATTATTAACCCCCTTTTTTTTTAGGTTGGATATAATTTTTTAAAGTGTCAAAAATTTTTTTGAACAGCTCCCCCCAAATCTTCAGTGGGTTTTTTTCCCCCCAAAAATTTTTCATTTCTGTAAATATATTAAAAATTTTTTTCTAATAAAAAAAAAGTACCAAAAATAGATGTTATTATTAAATATACATGCTAAAAGTTGTTGAGGAAAATTAACAGTACCCTAAAATCACAAAAGAAAACTATAAAAGTGTGTACTACAAATATGCGTTATTGTAAGAACTTTAGTCGACAGCAAAAATCCATTTGTTATAATAACTCAAAATACTAGTTAAAGAGTTCTTCTTTGCGTTTGAGTTTATGACTTAAACTACTTATTTTAAAAATTTAATTTTTATTTTCTATCAGAATATATATGTTTAAGTCAAAACTAAAAGTATTTTTCCCCGGCAAACACGTAAAAACTTATTTGACTAAAAAAGGGCTAACAATTTATTAATTCCCTTTTAAACCTGGAAACAATAATTAAAAATAATAATTATCTCCCCAAAACAAAAATTAGGATTTCAGGAAATGATTGAATAGTTGGACAAACCTCAAAATAAGGATAAACCGCTGTTTGCTGGTAATACATCAAAGACCTTGTTTAATGTTTTTAAAATGTACCGACTATCATTTGAAATGCGGTTCCCCCTTTTACCCCCGGGCCCAAATTTAAAGGTGGCTTCCTCGCCAGCCCCTTTTTTGATTTTGATGTTATTTTTTTAATTGGAAATTGCTTCCTCAGTAACAAAATTACGTCAACAATTTTTATTCGTAATTTAATTATCGTATATACGAGGTGCAACAATAAGACGAAGTTTATTTCCCGGCATTCGTTTTAAAACAGTGTATCTTTAATAAAGGCAGAGATAATGCCTTTGAAAAGAAGCAAAATTTTTAAAAAAAAAAAAATTTTTTTATTTTGTGAACAACTGTTTTTGTACCTTTCCTATATGTTACAAATTTAAGGAAATAGACTTATTTGCCCACATATGTTTAATTAAATTTTAAAAAAAATACCTTTTGCGAAAAATTTCTGAATTCCTTTTTTGGCCAAACTTATTAAAAATAATAATATCCTTTTTAGTCAGAGACCTATTATTTTTAAGACGGATTTTATTAGTGTTTCTTGTCTTTTGTAATTAAATAACAAGGGTTATAATTGATTAACAATTTGCCCAAAACCCACAAATATTAGTTTTTCCGAAAGTCAAAGCTGAGGTTTTTACGAAAGTTTTTTTTTCTGAAACCTAGTGGAACCGTTTAACGTCAACAATTAAGTTAAAAGGGGGTAACACCATTTTTTACCCTTTTTAACCTTAAAATTTAATTTCCTTAAAAAAACCCTTTTTTTTCCTTTTTTTGGGGAATCAGTAGGTTTTTGGGGGGAAACCGAATTTCGTCAAAAAAAGTTGAGGGGGGAAGGGTTTAAAAACCCCCTTTTAAATTTAAAATTTTTGACTTAAAAACCATTTTGGGAAAATCTTATGAATCCCCTAAAAAAAAAAAAGGGTGTAACAACCCCTGTGTTTTTGATGTTAAATTTGGGGTTTCAACCCCAAAAACCTACTAGATCCCTTTTAAAAAATTTAAAAAAGGATATTTTTTTTTTTTGGGTTAATGGGGGGGGGGTGGAAATTGGGGGGGGTTTTATTTTTTACATTGGGGAATGTTTTTTTGATTGACTTTTTTTTTGGTCTTTCTAAACAGATTCCACTAGGGGTTTTAAAAAAAATTCTCTTTTGTAGAACCCGGGGGGGGTCAAGAAGAACTCGACTAATCCACTACAAATATTAAAAGACGACCCTCCAAAAATTATTAAGTTCTCTACAAATATTATAACCTTTTGTTATCTAAAATTAATATGGAAACTAGGTATCTCGTATTAAATTAGGCGAGACGAGCATGAGACGCGCAAAAAGCCGATTTATGGCTCGCGGCAACTTTTTTTACAGGACACTATTAACCCCCGCTTTAAAATTAAAAGGGCCCTCTCTTAACGTTATGCCAAGCCCAAAAAAAAATTTGAAACGTCTGTGTATTATACCTTGTATTCATTGTGCCATGCGTTAGACCCATCTGGATATTCGCGCATGCCACACCACCGGCAAAAATTTAATTTTTGGGGAGTGGGTGAATTTTGTTTTTTTTTTTTTTGTTCACTTCGAAATTAGCGTGGTTGAGTTTTGCTTAAATATTTCCGACAAGAAGAAATTTTTAGTTTTAAAACGCTGCGTAGTGTTTGCACTCTGCAGAGGATTTACTGGGGAAAACAACAAAGTTTGGATGGTGGCGTACTGAATTACATAGAAAACGTTCCGGTTCAGCAGGCGAATTTTGGGTTTTCATCTAGGACAGTAAAAATTTTTTAGACGAATGTCTAGAACAGACTTTGAAAATTACCTATTCCTGTACTTACAGGCGACATCTTTTTCCTCTCCTTTCTGTAAGTCGCTAATAAACTTATATATTTTTTTAAAAATCCTATCGAGAGTGTCATTGTCCCAAGCGCAACTGCAATTTTTCTTTAGGCATGTACCTTTCCCTCTTTTTTATAATGATCTTTATTTGTAGGACCCCATAAGTTTGGGTATACTCTATGTAATTTTTAAAAAAAAGCTGTTTTCTTCATCCATATGTTTTCGAACCAGATAGCATTGAAGGACAGTGGGGATCTACCTTGCAAATTTGTCAAGTTGTCGAAAAAGTTTCAAGAAAAGTTGTTGGAAAATTTGGGGATAAATTTTTTTACAACTTAAGGTCAACTTGGCTACAAAAGTTACGGCGCATTTTGTCAAAAATGTATATTTGCTTACAGTATTCGCAATTTATCCCATTTACAGTGGTAGATTGTCAACAACTTGTAAAACTTGGTTCAAAAGAATTTGTTAACTTAATGTCAAATTGGTGACAAATACTGATGGGAAAATTTTTTGTTTATAACGCTGGCTATCGGGGGTCAAAGCTGTGACTTATTGAACCCGCTTTTAAAACTAGGGGCCCCCTTTGTGAAATCTGTAGGGTGGAGGCTTCTTGCCGTCTCCCAACAATGGGCCATATTTGATCCCTCCCAACTTGCATAAGATTACTATCCCGGGAAATTGCAATATCCCTATATAAATTTAAGAAAATCCAAAACCCCTAATTTTACCTTCTCCTTTTTCAAAGTTCTTTTTCTCTGGTTTGGATAAACCCAGTAGGTTCTAAGATCAACATACCTAGCCATGGGCCCTAACTAAAACGCTTATTGATCATTTTGTCAACTGGGGTAATACCCAAATACAACTCCAGGCGTTGGTTTGGACCCCAATCCACATTGGGTGGTAAGCGTAGTGTCCTGCATTCAGTCCTATCCCAATAAGGTCGCCCGAAGCCAAAAGGCTAGCCTGAAATTTAAGTGAAATATTTTTTAAATTTTCCGACTCATTTTTAAGAGTTTTTTATCACGAGTCAACTGGCCCTAAGACATTCATATCACCTGAAATAAATTAAAAAAAAAAAAAAAACCAGTTATCAATTAAAAAACCTATCAAAGTTTCGGTGACAAGTCTGCCACTATTTTCAAGATAAAATTAATCTATAAAAGTTACCTCAATTAAAATAGCATCTAAAATTAAACTGGTGAATTTGATATAAATATTAAGGATATTTTGAGAGATTTTTTGAATAAGTATGACGCAATGCCATATAAATCTGTTGTAAGTAGTACACTTATTGGTAGCAAAAATAAAAAAGGTGGTAAGTAAATTGATTTCGGGCTTTTCTTAAATTAACCCAGCATTATTTAAATAACCAGGTATAGTTTAAACTGATGGATATTAAGACCACACAATTATCTTAAATTTTTCTTCTAAATTTTTTTATTTACGTTTTACTAAAAGTTTTCTTTGCTAAAATTCGAAAAGCACTCAGTATATTTTATGATTATTATCAAATGAATGTTTACAGATTTGAGAATTGTTGAATTTTGTGTTTTTTTAAATGTTTGATGCACTGTTACGCGTTAGCCTAATGGTCTGGAAGTTTCATCAACATAAAATTTATTACATTCCAAAGAGATCTTTTAAATTACATTTTTTTATTTTTGTTTAAATTATATAGTTTTTTTAATATTCGAGGGGGAGACCCCCAAGCCCAAGATTAGCCCGCCAAATCTAATGAGCTTAAAATACTTTGATTTTAAAATATACCATGCAAATGTGGTTGACAAATATCCATTTAGAGAAAGAAACAAATGTTGCTTAGAAATACTTGCATAGTCAAAAATCTAAATTTTTCAGTATTTCTTTAGATAATTGTAATTCAAGCATTGTTGAAAAAGTAATTGGCAGTTGTAATTAAATTACATTTTAAAAGTAATTGCTCGAGCTCTGGGTGTAAAAACTGATACCAAATATGGACTTAGAATAAAACTGCCTTTACACAAGGGTAGTACCTTGGCCTTTACATATGTATAAAACTATATCTACTTAAAATTTTTCTTGTGGGTTAAAAATTTTAAAAAACTTGTTAAAAACAGATTCCGGTCTTTTCTTCTAATTTCATATTTTTAACCATCCCCTCCTCCAAGGTCCACCCATTCTGTATTCATGAGGATTTTTTGGGCCATGTTTTTAGTTGAATTCATCATGTTCGGGAATTTTGAAACTAAGGGGAAGGCTCCTAAAAATAATAATAATAATTTTATAAATTTCTCTCCTTTTTAATATCAAAAACCCAATTTGGGGTGTCCCAAATTAGAGTTATCAATGGGATCACAAATTAAAAACGAGGTTGGGAAAAAGGAGGAAATTGGTTTAAAGCTGTTCTGCCCCTTAAAAGTTTAAAAATTCCGAATACTTCCGAAACTTTTGGAAAAAAAAACCCGAATTTCCATTTCATTTGATTGAGATATAAGAAAAAAAATTTTACATCTCATTGCCATTTTTTCTGTTTAAATGTTTATTGTTTAAACCGCGTTTTTATTGAGCCAATTTTTAACTTTGTTTTAAATACGGTCCTGGTTTTTTTCTACATTTTAAATTTTTGGGTCCCAAACCAAATTACACACTTATTCAAAAAAATCGTTTTAATGTTTTCCTCCCAAAAAAACATTATCTTTCTTCTAACAAAAAATTTTTATAGAAATTCCATTAATATGAATTTTTCAAATAAGTGGGTATTGTTGGTTTTGGGAAGACCTTTTAAAAAACCCCAAAAAAAAACCGGGAAGTTTTTAAAAAAAAAAGTTATATCATCAAAAAAAAAGGGGGCGGGAAATTTTTTAACACTATTTTATAGAACAGAAAAATTTTTAAAAAGAAATTAAAAAATTTTGTTATATCTATTGAAATAGATTCAAAAAAAAAAAAATAAATAAAATAAAATCGCAAATATTCGGTTTTTTTCAAAAAGTGTTCGGAAGTATTCGAAATGTTTAAACTTCTAAGGTGGCATTTTAATCAGCAACAAATTGAGCAACTTTACCTTGTTTAACCGACCTCGTATATCTTTAGCTTTCCGAGATCCCAATGATGAGGCTCGAATTTGGGACTTCCTGTACACATTAAGTTGAAATCGATTAAAATAAACTAACAATAAGACTATTTTTAAAAAGCAAAATTAATGTTTTATTTTAATTACCTACTGTTTAGTTCCTGTAGTGTTTTAAATTATTAAATTATTAAATTATTATATTTATATCTGGATGATATTAAACAGTCGTTATTGGTGGTTAGTTCAGAGATAGTAGTTATTTGTATAACTTCCATGATAGCATTATCGCTTTGTCTGAAAAGGTGCCGTGAACTGAAATATCCGCATGTTTCAATACTTAAATAATGTTGAGAAAACTAAGAAAAAATCGATTAAACATCTAACATCCTGGCACCCACAGTACCTAGTACTTAGGCTTCATATAAGCCCTCGTAGACTGTCATAAAAATAAAGAAAATAAACCATATATGTCTTAATCTAGGTACCCAAGAACGTGAACACCTGTAATAATCCTAAGATCCAATTAATTCACGATTAAAATATTTACCTTGTGGAAAAAAAAAAATTTTTAAAGGAAAATATTCCAATAATTTTAATAAATTATGTAGAAAGTTGCACATATTAAAAGTGCACTTTTTTGGTATTTTGGAAATTTTAAAAAAAAATATTCCCATTTCATTTTTTTTTTTTTATGACTTTATTTAAACGAAAAACCCTGTATTTTAATAGGCAACTTAAACAAAATTTCCACTAATAAATGAAAACATTAAAATTGAAGTTAGGTTGTTCTGACTCCATTTTGTGTTGATGGAAAATTAAAATATTTCCCAAGAATAGGTTTTGGGTGCCAACCTGCTGTAGACACCCATATGAAAACACTTGCTTTTGACAGATGTATCGGATGCCAACGGGTGCCAACGGGTGCCAACGGGTGCCAACGGGTGCCAACGGGTGCCAACGGGTGCCAACGGGTGCCAACGGGTGCCAACGCCAACCCGTTGGCAACCACAGGGAAAAAACCCATTTTGGGAAAAACCAATATTTCCTATAATAGTTTAAGGCCCTGCGTCACCCGAGTACGGCATTGTAGGCCTGTTGCCAAAAAATTTACATACGAAATTTTACATTATTTCTGACATCGGATGTATAAGATTCCGATTTAAAACCGAGACTTAGCAACCCTTACTTGTTTTCTTAACTATAGTTTTTACCGACTGGCCTACTTTCCAATGACGTAGCGCCTAGTCCTTAAAGCTTTTAGGGAGTTGTTGGAAAACCCCGTTTTAAGGAATAAACCTCTAACTACCTTATAAAATATACCACTCATATAACTTGTTTTATTTTTGGAAGTAATTTTAATGTCCTCAAGTACTTCCTTTGGTTTACTCAAGTACTTTGGTGTACTTCAAGTACTTCTCGTTTTACTTCCTTCAAGTACTTTGTTTTGCTTCAAGTACTTTGTTTTACTAAGTACTTTGGTTTACTTCAAGTACTTGGATTTACTCAAGTAAAATACTTGGGTGGTACTTCAAGTACTTTTTTACTTGAAATGCAAGTACAATTTTAATGAATACTTGGTACTTGTACTTGAAGTAATTTTTAAAAAATCAAAAACTTGGTACTTGTACTTGAAGTACTATTTAAGAGTACTTTGACAGCTCTGGATATAACAAAATAAATTTTACATTCTCATTGCTACTTTTTCTGGTCTACAAGACAGGACTGGATTTACACACCGACGTTTCGTTATTAAGCTGCCATCATCAACTACTTTTTTAAATACGGTCCTGGATTTTTACTACAGATTTTAAGAGCTTATTAAACCCCAAAGCTAATAATGTATCACACTTATTCGAAAAAATAATTTAAAAATTTTCCCACCAAAAATCTATGATCTGTCTCTCTCTAATTCGCGATTACAATATTTTCACCTTGCGGAAAAAGAAAAAAACAAATATTTAAAAGAAAAAATTAAATAATTTTAATAAATTATGTAGAAAAATTGCACATATGAAAAGTGCACTTTTCTTACCTGCTTTTCGTGCAAGTTCCACACTCGGAGCGTCATTTTCTGCTATAACCATCTTTCTGTCTATCATACCACTAGTGTATTTAAGGCCTTTTACAGCAATACTTCCTTTTACTGTTAAAGGGACACCTAAATTAAAAATATATAAATACATCTGTACTAAATATGTTGCAAATATTTTGATATAGTTTAAAAAATTCCATAGGTAAAAATTTTAATTATTTTTAGAAATTTTACAAAAAGTGGGGACCTGAACTTCCCCTGCCCTTTACCCATACGTACGCTACTGGTCATGATCAATATAATTTTATATAAGCTAAGAAAATCAAAATAAAGTTTAAACTTGATATGGCTGTACCTAGTAAAGGAAAGTCTTGTATTATCTTGTCTTCATCTTGAAGGAAATTCTCATCAGATACAAGCTCGTCAACTTTTTTTGCTTCTTCTATCGCTTCGCAAAATCTATCCTCTATAACTGCATTTAATAAAGGGTTTACTTCTTTTATTCTGGTTATGTATGCATGAATAACTTTTTCACAAGAAACCTGAAATAAAATAATGTCCTAACTTTTGCTATTAGGGGAAATTGTTATAAAATGGCATACTCTGATAAAACGGTACACTAGTATTATTTTAAACTACCCGCGCATTCCTCTTCCCGCCATATATTTTTATGAGTTGGTGGGAGAGCGGGGATGATTTTAGATTGAAGTTAAATTCCTACCAGTAATCGTTTGACTTCGGTTAGGTGTACTGTGTTTGCGACGTTTTAAAAAATTTCGCGCCTTTTTAAATATTTGACTAAACATCAATACTGACAAAAATTTATAAAGTTTTTTTTATCTTATGAGGTAAGTAGTATACTTGGGTATATATTTGTACTATTAATATTTTTTTGTAAAAAAAAGTTTCTATAAATATTTCTAAAACAATAAGGTAATATTCTTTGGGATAAAATGGCACACATTGACTATGTTGAAAACGGCACTGTGCCATTTTATCCAACTTCATGTATTTACAAAGGGTATTTTTTATTTTTTTATTTTCAGAATATGGGTCGGTCCGATCGCTATAAAAGAAAATCCGAGAGGCAGAGTTGGAACGAGGCAGATATGGAACTTGCCATTAAAGCCATTAAGAAAAAAGAAATGGGCTGGTTAGCCGCCAGCAAGCGGTTTAATATTCCAAAAACAACACTTCGTAGGAGATGCAGAGATGCCAATAAACGCGTTAAGGGTTCTAACAAAGGCATGGGACGCTGGTCTACAACTTTTTCACCTAAAATGGAAAATGAATTAGTAGATTATTTGAAAAATATGGAGGTGCGATTCTACGGTATAACTACCTGAACCCGAAGATTAGCCTATCAATTTGCTGAAAGAAATAACCAACATCGATTTAGTCAAACAGAAAAATGGCTGGATGGGACTGGTTGTACAGTTTTCGCGAAAGATACCCTGATATATCTTTGAGGCAGCCAGAACCAACTTCTGCAGCTAGGGCTACTGCTTTTAACAAACCCTCAAATAGCACGTTTCTTCTCAATTCTTGAGGAGCACCAAAAGTTCGAGATTCCACCTGAAAGGATTTTTAACATGGATGAGTCTGGTTTGTCTACTGTGCAGAAACCATCTAAGATTTTTGCTACCAAGGGCAGGAAACAAGTAGGGGCGATCACCAGTGCCAAACGAGGAGTACACACAACGGTAGTATGTTGCATGTATCCGATAGAATACTTTATACCACCAGCCCTCATTTTTTGCCCGTAAAAACGCAAAGGCAGAATTAACAGATGATGCTCCCACTGGCACACTACAACTGTGTCAAGAATCGGGTTGGATGACAGGACCACTGTTTCAAAAATGGCTTCTTCATTTTATCAAATACACTGATGCATCAATTAACAGAAAAGTCTTGTTAATTCTCGATGGTCATATGAGCCATAAATATTTGGATGCCCTGGAAATAGCTAAAGAAAATGGCGAAATTTTTTGCTCTGTACACCACCCCCTGTACTCATCGAATTCAGCCACTTGATGTGGCATTTTGGCCCAACCAGTTATTACAATCAAGCAGTTACTAATTGGCTGAAAAATTATCCAGGTAGAACTGTATCGGTCTATCAAGTTTCCAAGTTATTTGCAGAAACCTATGAAAAAGCTGCAGTTATGAAAAACGCTGTAAGTGGCTTTAAAAATACGGACATCTATCCCTTTAATTCTAATATATTTCCAGAGTGGATGTACGCTCCTGCAGAGGTAACCAATATTAATAGACCAGATGAAAACTCCGTTGATAATGAACCCGGGCCGGGCCGTCTGGTGTGCAAAAAGAAACATCGCATGCCATAAATCTTCAAGAACGTTTAGAAAAAACCCCTTCACCCCAGTCTAATAAAAAAATAAAAAACGAAAAGGCTAAGGAGGGGAATATCTTGAATATTATCCCATTAGAACAAATTGTCTCTCTTCCAAAAGGCCCGACAATTTTAAACTCTACTCCAAATTTAATAGAGTTGAAAGACAAGACGGACCAGAAGAAAGCTCTCGAAGAAAGAAGATCTGCAAGAAAACGAAACGCAACTGTAAATCTTACAGACCACCTTACCTTCTCTGATTTCGAAAACAAAGACCCATTTACTGAGCAAGATGATGAAGATGAACCAGTGTTTGTATTGTAATGGACTATTCTCCCTATCTAAGCCCAAGGAGACATGGATTCGTTGTCAGAAATGCAAAAGTTGGTGCCATACAGAATGTGCAGGTGTTACACCAAGAATAAAAGTATTTGTATGTGAAGTATGTAAATAGACAATCATTTAGCCACATTAAAAATATATTTAAAATATTTTTCTTGTTTTAAAATTTGCCTATTTTCTATTTTTTAGATTTTAGACCCATTTAATAAGATGTGTGCTATTTTACCCAACTGATTGGCTAAAATGGCATACCGGCTTTTGTAGTACAAAATGATTTGTTCTGAATGTTTTGTTGTTTATTTACAGTTTCTTCTCGTTTTTCTCGTTAGCTGAAAGACTCTAGTACAATATGTAGTGTTTATAGCTTTGTAATAGCAATTTTGAAAAATATATTTGGTTTTTAAAAAAAAGTGTGCCATTTTATACCAATTTCCCCTAACGCTAACAGTAATGACAAAAGTAATATTTATTTAAATACGGTACTTGTTCATATTTTATTAACCAATTATAGGTAGACCTCCTTTTTAAAAATAGTAGACGAAAGTGTCTTTCAGTTATGTTTGATGGCTATATTTAAAAGTGAAATTTGCGGAGTTCTTATTTAAGTTACATAAGATTCTATTTCTATCGATATGTTCACATTTAAATCACCGACTACAAAAGAAAAACAAATTAACGTAGTGTGGGTGCTATGATATGTCATTAAATGTCACAAAAATAAATATTGACTTTTACTTTTACATTTTACCAAAATAATGATTTAATTTTTCCATGTTGGGACGTGGCACACTATTTTAATATCTGAATATTATTTCAACAGGCTATATTAGTCTTTTTTGTCTATCATTTATTCATGAGTGTTACTAGCATAATATACAGAATCATGCATTAGTAGCCCTCATTAATGCACGATTTTCTATTAATAGACGATTATAGTATAGAAAACTAAAAATACACAAGACAAAAGAATAAGTCTAACTATAATCTTGTCAACCGAATAACAGTTATTAAAGTTAAGTCTGTTGCCTCAAATTGAAATACATTTCGAAAAAAATTCAAGAAAAATTATAATGCTCAAATTATACTGTTTTTATAGATTCTTATGGAGAGCTAGTCTGCTCTCGCAATAATAGTAATAAAAAAAACATGAAAAGACATAAAAAGATCTAATTCGCTATAAATATCTTATATATTTTATAAATATCTTATATATCTTTTTATTTCTTTTCATGTTTTTATTCTTTGCGGGGCAAACTAATTCCAAATATCTTTTAAAAACAGTATAATTAAAAAAAAAATAATATATAAATATATTTATTCTGGAGAAAAGCCAAATAATGTTTCTTTAAATTTGATATTCCCAAAAATCAAAATAAACTATAAAAAGGTTTTATCTAGTTTATTAATTTTGATAACCAAAATATGTGCGCCTTTAAAAAGCGGTACATTACGACAATCTTTAATTTTTTACGTTATATCTGTGACAGACAAACAGACACAAGAATGCTCTGTTAGGGGTTTTGTGTGTGTTTTTAAGATACAAAGACCAAAAAGGGTAAAAGATGGTTACTTGCTTAGAACCTTTTACTAAAAAGCTCTTAACAAGTCAAAATCTTCAAGTAAAAAAATTAACAACATTATTAGCATATAATAATGACTGTTATTCACGCGAATGTGGATAGTGTCATAAATCATCCAAGTAAATAACAGGTGTTGTTCAGTAGTACTTTTTCAAGATTTTTTTCCAGAAATTGTTTTTTTTATATTTTCTTTTCTGTATAATATGTTTTATCGTAGCAGGTAATCTGTTCTGGTAATTTTAAATGTTCATATCTATTACTTTAATAGTCAGTAAAAATTTTATTCCGGAAAAATTTAATAACTCGTTAGTAGCACCGCGAAGCCGTTAGAATAAAACTGTAATTTATATTGGTAAATCATTTCTAAAGGTTTTCGTGAGCATAACATATTTTGTATTCATTTTTTTTACAACTTTTAGGAAATATAGACATTAATTTCCTTTTTTTTTTTTGTTTTTTTGATGATACATCTATTAAGGCTTGAATGAAGAAATAAAGGAAATTGGACTCTATCCAATACCTTAGAAAGATAAAAAAGTTTGTTTGCGTTTAAAATTTATGTCAGTAGGTATATCTTAGCAAGGGTCTTGTCAATTCCTATTTTAAGAGCTTCTCCAAAAAATAGTCACATATAATTAAATATGGAAAACCTGGTGGCCATTTTACTGTCACATTATTTTTTTATAAAAACGTAATTCAAGATATTAATTTTGTAAATATTGCCAACCCAAAAACGGAATATATATATATATATATATATATATATATATATATATATATATATATATATATATATATATATATATATATATATAATATATAAAATATATATATATATATATATATATATATATATATATATATATATATATA
>JAHBCN010021284.1:0-14343 GCA_019359885.1 Listronotus oregonensis | reverse complement strand
TACTGTTTTTGGGGACCTACAAAAACTACTGAAGGCAATTAAGTTGCTTTGGTATAAATGATCTATCGCATGTTATTTAAGTCGCTCGTACTGGTTTAAAGTGATCGGCGACATTCCCACATACTGTAGCATGCTACATGTTGCCAGTTGTTGCCTTGGTGTAAGTCCGCCTGTAGGTTCACAAACATCGACCAAACAAAAACACATGTGACCATCTACAGTAACTGATATAGGTCGATTGGAAAGAAAAGTGCAGTGCAGAGCCAAGCACCATGCCATGTATTATTTGTTTTAATACTACAGAATTTGGACTTCATGTATTAATAAATTACCTTTTAAACATAGAAAAGAAATATAAGTTTAGAATAAGAAGAAGTCTTTTTTGGAAAACTATGCCAGTGTTATAAGACATTTAAAAGAGACGCGTTAAGATAAGTGCATCTTTAGAGGCACGATTTTCTTAGTAACTACTGGTATGCCATTTGGACCCAAGGATTGCTTGATATTAAAAAAAAAAAAAACATGCTTTATCTGCCTAAATAAAAAAAGGTTTTCGAATTTTTGAAAGGGAAAACAAAGGATTTAATGGGAGGATATGGGGTGGGAATTGGCGGGTTTGTTTAGCAAAAAGTTCGGCTTTTTCTATAGTACTAAAAATGGTGTTGATTTCAAAGGCTAAGGATAAAAAAGAATTTAAATAAAAGTTTTGACTTTGTTTTTGGAAAATTAGTTAAAAAACACGCAGGTAATGATTTTAAAGCTCGTTACTAAGGTCTCTTATTAAATAATGTTTTACAACAGTTTTACTGAACTATACAATAATTTTTCAATGATACAGGCAGAGTCTGTTTATCTTTATTAAAATGCAGATTGAGCTTAAAAATAGTTTTAAAAAAAATTAAAAAAAAATAATGTATAACGTTTTTTTATAATCGTTTTTAACATATGGAAAAATTAAAACTGGTAAAAAAATAAAACAATTATTAAAAATAAAAATAAAATAATAAGTATTTTAAGACTATAATTTTTTAAGATTTTAAAAAAAAGAAACCAAAAACCCAACCCTAAAAAAAATATTACCATGCTAAAAATTTTTTTTTCGTTTACTATTGTTTTAAAAAATCCCAGAATCAGCCCAGTTTTTACAATCACGAAAATAGGTTTAAATTTACCAAAAAATACCAGAAATAACGTTTCAGGAGAACCAAAAAAACCCATTTGTTTATTGGGGTGAATTTATTACTTTTGATATAGCCATTTAACCTATTTTGAAAACGAACGATAAAAAGTAATTTAACTTAAAACCCCTTGGCCAGAAAAAATTTTAGTTTTGTTTTTAGCTGTTAGTTAGAAATTAAAAAATTTTTGAAAAATTTTTAGGAAATGCAACCCCTTTTATCAAATTTTTTAAGGGGAAGTTAAAATTTTTTCCCCAAAAAAAATTTGGTTTTTCCTTTTAAAGAAGAATTTTGTGGGGAAATTTTAGGAATACGTTTTTAAAAATGAAAAGGGAACACGGAAAAGGAGTTATTAAGTTAATGGTTAAGAGGGAAAGGAAAAATACGTCACTTTGGTTTTTTTAACACATGTTTATCTAGTATTGTTAATTAAATCGGGGCCCTTTTGAAAAGGAAAGGGGGGAAATTGGTTTTGAAATTTTTTGGGAAAAAAACTGAAAAAAAAATTTTTTCCTTTTTAAACCCCCTGGGGGCCAAAAAGGGGGAATAAAAGAAAGGGGGGAAATTTCCCGAGCGTTAATTTTTTTAATTAATGAAAATATATGGGACGATTTTTGGAAAGAAAATTTTTTTAAAAAATTTAAACGTCCTGGTTTGAGGTGCAGGGTAAAAATTTTCAAAAAAAATATTTATTATTAATATCGAATTACTTTAGATATATACCTGTACTATTCTCAAAATTTTAGGGGATTTTTTTTTTAATTTTTCCGTGGGCCCCTAGGGGGAAATTTTAGGCCTTTTTGGCAGATTTGATTTTTTTTGATTAAATTAATTTCACCAAAATAGGGGGGTAAATTCCAAACCCAACTGGTAAAAATAAGAAAAAGTGTACAAAAATGCCCCCTTTGAGTACATGTATGCCAAATTTTAAAATATCTAAAGGGTGTTACAATATTAATAATAAATAATTTTTTTTGAAAAATTTTCGACCCTGTATCTCAAAACTCAGGATTTAGGAATATTTAAGAAGTTTTTTCCAAAATGGAAAAAATTGCCTTTAAATATTGACATTAATTAAAAAACACCCTGTGTAAAGTAAACGTCGGTAAAATTTAGCCCCGTTTTACTCCCGGACCAACTAACTGCACCCTTTTGGGTTTAGACAACTTGGGTTTTTTTGGGCCAAAAAGGCTAATTTATGATGACGACCAAAAATTTTAATTCCCCCTTATTGCTCCCCCTGATTCAAATAGTCAGCCTGCGCGAGAACATAATTACCAATACTAAATAAACATGTTTTATGGGAGAAACTCCATATTACCGATGACGATGATTTTTCTGCTTTAGCTCTCCGTCTAGAAGAGCTTAAAAATATTATATTTAAAACACTCCGATTTTATAAAAATATTTCTTTAAGTAATACAGGTAAGACAAAAATAAATAGAAACTAATGTGTGCTTGTGACCTTCCATGTAGTACACACAAATAATAGAGGTATGTTCTATATTGTTGCAAATGCTAATTATTTAAAAAATATTATTTTATTTTTTTGCTAGTTGCGATCACTTTGCTTCAGGTTCCAGAGGACAGACTGGGAAAATTAGGGGGTCCAAATTTGTTTTTTTTTCGGGTATCTTTTTATTAATAGATAAGGGGTGGGTTTCCAAACCGTGCTACCTTTAAAAAAAAAAATGTGATAAAAAAAGCTTTATTTTACAGAAAGGGTAAATAAAAATTTGTTTTTTGGGACCCCTGTATTGGTAAATATATTTTTTTAAAAAAAAAAAAAAGGGGCTTTTTAACGAAACCCTGCGTATGGCTTTTTTAGAAGATTTTTTAATAAACCTAAATTTTGTCAACGAGGTTATTTTTATAATTTTTAAGTAAATTTTATAAACCGACAAAAAAAAAACCCTAATTTTTTTTTTTTAACACAGAAAATTAAAAAGAAAAAAAATTTTTATTTTTAAAAAAATTTAGGTTTAATTAAGAACCAATTTTGCAACGGAAAATTATAAAATAAAATAAAACAAAAAATATTGTATTTTTTTTTTTTTTAAATCTGTCTGTTTTACCTATATATTATATATAATTACGTTTAGATACTTAAAATAAAATATCGTTATCCAAACCAAAAATTATAAACCACACACTTAATACATTATCAAATTTTATTTTTAATAAAATCTGTAAGGTTTTTGTTTAAAAAAAAAGCACGGTTTTGTGCAAATCGCAACCTTTTATTTCAACTAATAAAAGAGATAACGTAAGAAATCTGGACACCCTGTGCTCTCAGTCGACCCATAGAAAACCGCAAATTACCTAATACATACTTTTTTAAAATATAATTATCAAATTTTTGACTTATTTTATTTTTAAATTAAATATTTTTTAAATTAATAATACAGTAAATAAAGATTTATTATAGGTCCATTTTAATTTACTTTTATATCTTTAAAGTTTATGCGTCCGTTTTTATGTAAAGATTTATTAAAAATTTTAGTTTTGTAACTATATTTTATATATTTGCAAAAGTTTTGAAAAAGACTTTTGCACACGAGTAGAGGTTTGTGCACGAGCCGTAGGCGAGTGCTACAAGTCTACGGTGTACACAGAGTCGTTTCAAAGGTTGCAAATACTTTTTCTACATGAGAAAATGGATTAATTGGTTTTTATTATTTTTAATCTTTTATTTTTAAGGCGTGTAAAATTTTTCATATCCAGTAAAAATTTTTCACACGTTTGTCAAACGTAAATGACAAAATAAATCATATTGAAAGACAGAACCGGGGAAAAAAAAACATTTTTTCCCTTTTGCACAAGGCCAAAAAAATTTTAAACGTTTAGCGTGTGCAAAACCCCATTTTCTAAAAGCAAAAAATTTTTTTCTTAAAATTTTAAAAAAAATTGCAATATTGTTCCTTGATTTAAATATTATTAAGTTAAGTATTTTTTTCATAAAATAAGCTGCTAAATGCCAAGTCCAAACATAAAATAATGAACTGGTTCTAATTGTGGTTGATGTATAAAAAACAGTTCTTTACCATCTTAACTTTTGAATTTTCATTTTTCAATAAAGTTTTATAAAACAGGGTTATGGGAAATTCCGTATTTATTTTGAAGACAGGCATTTAACTTAAATATTATTCCAGTAAAGTCTAAAGTAACTATTAAGGTAGAGAGGTTATGCAAGATAAAAATCAGGGTATTTTGACTTATGGCCCTTTTTTGCCGGAGTGAGATATATTTATATAAAATCCTCTAGAGAACTTTTTTTTTGACATTAAATATTTACAGCTTTATATTAATCAAAAAGTTTTTTTTTTAATAAAAACAATTAAAAAAAACGTTTTCTTTTAATTTTGTAAATAAATTAGCACAAAATAGCCACCTAGAAGGTGGTAGAGGAGCTTTCCTCGCCGGGGCGGACCACCCCCCCCTTTCCCTTTGAAGGACTCCCTGAAGTCTCAGGACGGGTTTGGGTTCTGGGGGTGAGTCAGTTTTCCTTCTTCCCCCCTTTCCCTTTTTCCTCTTTTTTTCCTTTTCCCTTCTTTTTTTTTTTTTTTTCTTTCTATTTTTTTTCCCCTCAAAATTTAAAAAAAATGAGGACACCCGAACGTAAAGTTATCCGGGGTAAAATACCCCTCCATTGGTTCTCCGGGCGAGGGGGGCATTTGGGGGCCACCATCGAAAAAACTGATATCCTTCACAAATATATTTGGGGTTAACCAAAAATAAACTCTGTTCCCATTATTTTCAACCCCAAACCCCCATACTATTTCTCACCGAAACCCAAGTAAGTCCCAAAACAGCAACTAACCACCTCCTTTTTCCAGGTCATGGACTCATTTCATCTTTTTGACCCCATGGGGCGTTTGGCCGTTCGCAACGACCTGGCTTGTGCTAGGGGTTTTTAACCTCGAATCGTGTAGGGCCATATTCTTTTTTGGTTAAACTTTCTTTCAGATCTTCTACCAAAATCTGCTGTTATACCGGTCCCCTCCCACAATTCCTACAACGAGCTCTTTGATTTCCTTTAATAAAGATCGACAATATTATTTCCCAGTTTCCATTGGCCGAAGTAATTGTTTTTGGGGGTTTAAATGTTCATAATAAGGTTGGCTAGGATCCACAAAAAAAGTTACACAAGGCAGAGCAGCAGAAAATTTGCAATCAGCAATGCTCACCAATCTAATTATGGAACCTATCTATTTCCCCAGGGTTCCCCCCCTTTCCCCCCCCGATTTTTTCTTCCTCCACCCCAACTCTATCAAGCATCAGTAACTGCTCCCCTTGGTCGCTCTAACCATGGTTTGGTCACCTTATCTTACTACACTCATTTTGAGGCAATGAAAGCATGCCGCCACGAACCGTCTGGCATACAATTCGGCCGATGGAATGGTCTGAGAGATTTTCGCCAGCTGCCCTTGGGATCCTATCTGCTTATCTACTTTCGATCCTTCCGAAATATGTAAACAAATTACAGAAACAATTCAAATAGGCATTGAGACCATATTCCCAACTAAAAAGAACACCATAATTTTCAAATCACAAACCTGGTTTTCTAAATCCTGTGACAAAGCCAGATTTTTAAAAAAAATTAAGCCCACAAAAAGTTTCTTCAAAACCCCAGTCCCGAAAATCGACAGGCTAGCATCGAAGCGGAAATCAGTATAATCAAAATATCTCAGAAGCAAAAGACCGTTTTAACAATCGAATAAAAGATAAAGTTCTCTCTTGCTCAAATGGCAGTAAAGCTTTCTGGCCCTTTTTGCCAAAAATATTAGTCAGAACTTTTGCACAAATTCGTTTGCACCCTAATCTCTGAAGATGGAATTGTCTCTACCCCCCAAAGGAAAAGCGAACTATTTGCAAAACAATTTGCTGCCAATTCTACGCTTGATCTTCCATTAATCTTCCCCTTCCAAAAGTTGTCCCTGTTTCTCATAAAATGTCCGATATAATTTTTAAAGTCAAACAGATCAAGCGATTATTTTTCCTTAATACTAAAAATCGTCTGGGCTGATGGCATACCAGCAATCGTCTTAAAAATGTGCTCCCGTGCTTGCACCCATCTTAACTCACCTTTTTTCGAATTCTTACGACACAGGCATTTTCCCGGAGAGTTGAAAGCTGCATTTTGAAAACCTGTCTTCAAAAAAGGATCTAAAAGTCTCCCTTCAACAAAGGACTATATCTCTTCTTTCAGTTGTTTGCAAAGTAATGGAAAAATTATTAATTCCCAAATCTTAAAGTATCTTTGAAAAAACATAAGATCTTACATGATAGACAATATGGTTTCCCGGGGTCACAGTAGATCCACAGCTGATCTTTTTTTCCTTTTGTCTCATACAACTGGGAAAGTCCCTTGAGTTTTTGGAATCCCAGATCGTTGCTCTTGACATATTCAAAGCTTTCGATCAGGTCTGGCATGATGGGCTTCTTAACAAATTTCCCCTTCTTACGGTCTTCCACCTAAGCTTTGCTTTGGCTTTCCAGTTTTTTCTAATCGACGTATATCAGTTAGTGTAGATGGTCATTCCTCCAGCTTCTACCAAATTAAGTTTGGGGTGCCCCAGGGCTCAGTGCTGGCACCACGCTGTTTCTTCTACACATTAACGATCTTTCTTCCACAATCAACCCCATTCAAGTTTTGCTGACAATAGTACCCTCCACTCTAGTATTCAATTTCCTAAGCCACCGTGTAATCCTGTTTTTAAAAACAAGGCAGGTCAATGCAGATATCCCTTTCACAAGACCTCAAATTTATCTTGGATTGGGGCGCCAAAAATATTGTTCAGTTTAATGCCTCGAAAAACAGTCATGCGCTGTCGCAAAAAAGTCTGCAAATGCTCATCCCTTACATATGAGCGGCCAAGTTCTGCAGAACAAAGAGTCGTTTAATCTTGTCGGCGTTACTTTTGAGAATAACCTTAACTGGCACAAACACATTTTATCCATAGCTTCGGCAGCTTCAAAAAGATTGATTTCTCTCCGAGCCAGAAAATATTTCTCTTCTTCCAATCTGTACACTCTGTATGTATCCCAAATCAGACCCCTTCAGAATATTGTTTTCATGTCTGGAGAATGGGTCCCCTACAACACTTAGCATTCTGGACTCCATTCAAAGAAGAGCCGTTCGTCTTATTAATGATCCAACGCGCACAGAAAGGCTTCCCTTCTTGCACACCGTCGAGCTGTAGGGGATCTGTCGCTCTTCTATAGGTATTTTCACGGCTTCTGCTCAGAGGAGTTGGCCAGTATAATCCTTTCTCTGGCAGCTCCAAACAGAGCAACACGTAGTGCAACTTTTATGCATCCTTTTACAGTTCAGTTAGAGAGGCCCTGAACTTGCCTTTGTTTTTCATCCCTAGAGTGTCAAGACTGTGGAACCTGCTGCCCGCAGAAGTTTTTCCTTCTCCTCCCAATCTCCAAAAATTTAAGTCCCGTGTAAACAAACTCCCTCTCACCACACTGAAGACACCCACGGTACGTTAGTACTTAGGCATCAGCCTTCGTGGACTGTCCCAAGATAAAAAAAAATATATATTTTTTTTAACAAATGTCCGAAGAGGAAATCTGAATAAAAACATAAATATGTATAAAACTAGCTAACTTTTTGCTTTCTTTAGCTTATTTTTCTATAAAAATACATTTTTATTGCTTCTTTTTCTGTTCAACAGACAGTGTTATTAGATTTACACACCGACGTTTCGTTTTGAGCTGCCATCATCAACTTTGTTTTCTTAAATACGACCCTGGATTTTTAATTATGGATTTTAAAAGCTTCTAAGGTCCTAAAACCAATAATGCATCGTACTTATTCGAAAATTGCATATAATTGGCACTTTAATGACGAAACGTCGTTGTGTAAATCTAACGAGACCGTCTTGTAAAACAGACAAAGTAGCAATAAAAATGTAAAATTTATTTGGTTATATCTATTCAAATAGAGTTTTAAAAATATTAAGATGAAATCGCGAGTATTTGGTTTTTCCAAAAGTCTTTCGAAGTATTCAAAATTTTTAAACTTCTAGGGTGCAATTAAACGACTTTGCCTTCATTTAACCGAACTCCTGTGTCTCCAAGTTTTCGAGATTCCAATGATAAGTTTCGAATTTGGAGTAGCCTGTGCTAGCTATTGTGGGAATGGTCAATAAAATAACTTATGTGAATATGTCTTTAAAGTCGACGCTTCATACCTAATAAATTTTCAATAAGTAGGTTTAAACTTGTTAATATTAATTACCTACACGTTCATTCTATATTTTTGCTACCAAAAAATCTGAAATAGGTTTTCTAAAAACGTTTTCGGAGATGCAATCCTTATCTTATTCTACACAAAAGGGCGCGTTTCTATTAAATTCAGTGTTCTATGTAGGTCAGACGTTGCACAGGCACAATCTAGCTCGTTGTAAATTTAAAATGCAAACAACGAAAGACGGGTTACATTCTAAGTTCGTTTGCCACTCTCGAGAAAGAAATACCGCATCTTAAATCCTATCAAGTATACGACACGTTAATACGAAATAATGGTACAAAATACGTTACAGACTGAGCTATATTTTTAAATTGAATATATTTTTAAGTTCAGCGCCCCTGTGTTTTCTACAGACAAAATAAAAAGGATTAAATAATAAATATTTACGTTATAGATCCGGAAAATAAGCTTTTACAGTATAAGTGAGATGTTTACGGACGAGGCGACGAATTTTGAAACGAATACTGTAAAGGTTTTTCGAACGAATAATGTACAATTTTTTATTTTATGCTGTACTGTCGAAATTACTGTTTTAAAATAATAACCGGCTTCGTATATTACAAAATAATTAATTGTCTGCTTTAAAAAAGAATTTTGAGGGAGGGGGGAAATGTTTTTAAACTTTTTTTGCACTCTTTTTTAATTTGTTTTTTGAATGGAGAATCTTTTTATGAATATTGTGTAAGAATATGAGAAAGATCAAAGCAAAAGTAACGAAGATACAGCGGTAATCGGTAAGATGACAAAACTTGCTTATGTACGTTTTACGTACCAAATTTTTTGGTGTTTAAAACTTAAAAGCGTCACTATTTTTGTACATAATTAACGAGGTAATGCTGGAAAGTTTTTTAAAAATTTGTTAACATTTTTTTATTTTACAGTAAACAGTTAGTCGATTTTTTTCGCAAAAATCACGTTTTTCACTTCAAAATGTTCCCAAAAAGAAAAAAAAAATGAAATTTTAAAAAGCCCTCCCAGCGTTACCGAGAAAAAGAGATTATCCAACGAAAAAACTTTGGTTCTTGATTTCAGATGATGATGAGGGGCACCGAAATTCTATTTTTTTCCTAGACGCTTTCGAATAACTGCCATTGCTGATTTTTTAATATTTCTTTTTCGAAAATTTTACTTAATATTCTTCGAATGTCAAACTTTAATGTAGCGCTAATTTTATTTAAAGGATTTTATCTGTCTCGTCCAAAAAAAAATCGCAAATATGTTCTTCTTTTTTTGCACGAATTAACTTTCCCCCCCCCCCCCTTCTGTAAGATTTTTGTTTACTGCTGAAAATATTATGAACACTGACATAAAATTGAAATTTGACGAAAATTTTGTGTTGATATATCCAGGAAACGCAACTGTTCCTGTTTTAATCTGTTAAGGGGAAAAGTAAAGTCAGTTGAAAATTAGTGCTATTTTTTAATAATTTTTGGTAAAATTGACGAAATAAAGAAAGATGGTGAAAATCCGGTTCCTAATTAAAATTTTTATGTAGTTAGATAAATATTATAAGTTAGAGTATAAAGTATATTAGGTATGTATGATAGTAAGAGAATTTTATATCAACAAATTAAAAAATTTTTTTCACTCCTATATTTTAAGAACCTAATTCCCCCGTTATTTATCGTAAACTCTAATTAAAACACTATATTAAGAAGCCAAATTCGTAAGGGCAGACGTAATATATATTTTTACGTAACAGTTACAACGCTTGCCGGACCCCCCAAAATTTGAAAATTTCAATAGATTTTACGTAAACTCTATGAAACAAATACATCGCCATGCAAGAAAGTTTGTATTTTATTTGTATTTTTACTTTTTAATAATTTTGTTTTTTTTAAAAAAAAAAAATGGGAAAAATTATAAAATAGGGTGATTAAATTTTAATTGGTATGTATGTACGAATTTTGAAATTTTAATCCCCATCCTAAAAATTTACCGGGCTAGCGGTAATATTTTATTACCGGACTCAATACTGTAAAAGTTTATTTTCCGGACTAAAAACAAGTATCTAAAAGTAGAGAACAGTATGAATTAAAATAATAAAGCGATTGCAGTAATGTCATGACATTTAATTTTAAAATTCTATTATAATATAACGACGAATATTATACAACCACCTAAAAAAAAATAAGTCGTTTGTACTCTATAGGTCTAAAAACCCAAAAAACCCAAATGGAGTCAGAATGCATTGTAGGGGACGCCATTCCCCAGACATGAGAACAATATTCTAAAGAGGGTCTGATTTGGGATACATACAGAGTGTACAAATTGGACAAGAGAAATATTTTCTGGTTGGAAGAGAAACCCAAACCTTTTTGAAGCTGCCGAAGCTATGGATAAAATTTTGTTTGTGCCAGTTAAGGTTATTCTAAAAGTAACGCCGACAAGATTAAACGACTCTTGTTCTGAGAACTTGGCCGTCATATGTAAGGGATGAGCATTTGCAGACTTTTTTCGCGACAGTGAACATGACTGTGTTTTCGAGGCATTAAACTGAACAAGATTTTGGCGCCCCAATCCAAGATAAGTTTGAGGTCTTGTGGGGAGATATCTGCATTGACCTGCGCTTGTTTTCGAAATCAGGATTACACGGTGGCTTAAGAATTGAATACTATAGTGGAGGATACTATTGTCAGCAAAACTATGAATGGCATTGATTGTGGAAGAGAGAAGATCGTTAATGTGTAGAAGAAACAGCGGGTGCCAGCATGAGCCCTGGGGCACCCAGCATTAATTTGGTAGAAGCTGGAGGAATGACCATCTAGACTAACTGATATACGTCGATTAGAAAGGAAACTGGAAAGCCAAGAGCAAAGCTTAGGTGGAAGACCGTAAGAAGGAAGTTTGTTAAGAAGCCATCATGCCATACCTGATCGAAAGCTTTGGATATGTCAAGAGCAACGATCTGGGATTCACCAAGAAACTCAAGGGACTTGTTCCAGTTGTGTGAGACAAAGGAAAGAAGATCAGCTGTGGATTTTACTGTGACGGAATCCATATTGTCTATCATGTAAGATCTTATGTTTTTCCAGATACTTTAAGATTTGGGAATTAATGAATTTTTCCATTACTTTGCAAACAACAGAAAGAAGAGATATAGGTCTATAGTTGGAAGGGAGACTTTTGGATTTTTTTTTGGGGGACAGGTTGCACACGTGCAGCTTTCCAACTCTCCGGGAAAATGCCTGTGTCGTAAGAGATTCGAAAGAGGCGAGTTAAGATGGGTGCAAGCTCAGGAGCACATTTTTTAAGACGATTGCTGGTATGCCATCCAGCCAGACGATTCTTTAGTATTAAGAGAAGAAAGAATACGCTTGATCTGTTTAACTTTAAAAATTATATCGGACATTTTATGAGAAATAGGGACAACTGTTGGAAGGGAAGATTGTAGGAGGATCAAGCGTAGAATTGGCAGCAAATTGTTTGGCAAATAGTTCGGCTTTTCATTTGGAGGTAGAGACAATTCCATCTTCAGAGATTAGGGGTGGAAAAGAATTTGTGCAAAAGTTCTGACTAATATTTTTGGCAAAGGACCAGAAAGCTTTACTGCCATTTGAGCAAGAGAGAACTTTATCTTTTATTCGATTGCTAAAATGGTCTTTTGCTTCTGAGATGGTCTGATTATGTCACAGGATTTAGAGAACCACGGTTTGTGATTTGAAGTTATGGGCTTCTTTTTAGTGTGGGAATATAGGTCTCAATGCCTAGTTGAATTATTTCGGTAATTTGTTTACAAATTTCGGAGGGATCGAAAGTAGAAAAGCAGGTAGGATCCTAAGGGTAGCTGGCAAAGAAATCTCTCAGACCATCCCAGTCGGCCGAATTGTAGTGCCAGACGGTTCGTGGCGGCATGCTTTCAGTTGCCTCAAAATGTGGGAGTAAGATACGGTGACCAAACCATGGTCAGAGCGACCAAGGGAGCAGTTACTGATGCTTGATAGAGTTCGGGGTGGAAGTAAGAAAGAGATCTAGGGGTTAGAATTATGGGTGGGAACTCTAGGAAAGTAGGTAGGTTCCATAATTAGATTGGTGAGCGAGTTGCTGAATGCGAAATTTTCTGCTGCTCAGCCTTGTGTATCAGTTTTTGTGGATCCTAGCCAATCCTTATTATGAACATTAAAATCCCCAAAAACGATTACTTCGGCCAATGGAAACGCTACATAAACATCACTATTCTCTGTTATAAATTAATAATTTTTTAACCATATATTTTTAAAATTACTGGGCATCAGGTAATAAAGGTAATATAGCACGTTTTATTAAAATAAAAGTTGTATTGGTACCTAAAGTTTAACAGCAAATCAACAATACCAAAATCTGTAAACGTTAGCTGTTTTCTATATGAAAAACGGACAAAAAAAATAATATCAGTTATAACAGGTATACTTAGTGAGTTAACAGCATTTTCCTATTTGTCTCTTTAGCTCTTATATTATGAAGTTCACACACATGTTATCGGTGGTCAATAGGGCGATTTATAAATTAAATACTGAATCTGTATATTTCTTTTTAATAAAAGGGTCCAAATTCGATTCTCATCATTGGTATCTCGGAAACTTAAAGAGATATGAGGTCGATTAAATTGAGGTAGAGTTGCGCAATTTAATTCTGATCAAAATGCCACCTTAAAAGTTTAAAAATTTCAAATACTTCTAAAGATTTTGGAAAAAAACTCAAATACTCGCGATTTTATTTTTTTATATCACTCTATTTACATAGATATAACAAAATAAATTATACATCCTTATTGCTACCTTTTCTGTTTTACAAGACAGTGTTATTTGATTTACACAACGACGTTTTGTCTTCGAGCTGCCATCATGTTTTTTTTAATGCGACCCTATATTTTTTATTACGCATTTAAAGAGCTTTTAGGATTCTAAAAACAATGATGTATCACACTCATTCAAAAAAATAATTTTTATATTTTCCCACAAAAATATATCCTCTGTCTCTCTCTAACACAGGGTTTCCTATAAAAATTGTCATTAATATGATTTTTTTGAATAACTACAATACATCATTGGTTTTGCGACCTTAGAAGCTCTTAAAATAGTAATAAAAAGTCCAAAACCGCATTAAAAAAATTGATGATGGCACCTCGAAGACAAAACGTCAGTGTGTAAATCAAATAACACTATCTTGTAGAACGGAAAAAGTAGCAATAAGAATGTTACATTTATTTTGTCATATCTATTTAAATAGAGTCATAAAAAAAAAAAAAAACGCAAATATTCGGTTTTTCCAAAATTTTGAAGTATTTAAAACTTTTAAACTTTTAGGATGGCATTTTGATCAGCATTAAATTGCGCAACTTTGCCTCCATTTAATCGGCCTCGTATCTTTAAGTTTCCGAGATCCCAATAATAAGAACCGAATTTGAGACACCATGTACCTATGTTTTACCATTCCCAAGATATTTTTGATTTCCTTTAGAGCGGCTATTTGTATTTATTTAATTTCGGTGACCATTACCTTTTGGATTTAATAATTAAAATAATAAAGATTCAAATATATTACTACAGTCAAAATAGGATCCATGCCGCCAATGTATTTTATTATTTTAATTAGGTTGCTCTCAATTAATAAAAAAAAATTTTTAAACAATTATAAAGAAATTTAAAAATATTTACTTAGTTAAATATAAATAAAAAATTTCATATAAATGACTCCTGTTAACTTTGTCAGCTTGTACTTTAAAAACAAAAGATCAATTGCCAGTTTTAGTATATTAAAATAAACGTCTTCCTTAGTATTTATAAATTACTTTTTTGTTGAGTTTTGTTTTACGTTCTGTTTATGGGCCAACCATTATTTTAAATAAATAGTAAATGCACCTAAAAAATTGGTTTTAATTTTTAAAAAACGTTTAAATATAATATTATATATATATATATATAT